>CAJNDV010004324.1:11653-26181 GCA_905221635.1 Symbiodinium sp. CCMP2456 | reverse complement strand
TTTTTTTTTGGGGGGGGGGGGGCCTCTGCCGCCAATAGAAACTAACGCCTTTCATGATTGGAGCGGGGCTTGCCTGTCCTAAATTCTCAGATGCAGAACAGGCTCTAAAATGCCAGGATGTGTTCAGGATGATGTTCCGGAAAGCGTGATGAATAAAAGCGTGATGAATATGAGGTGCGTGCTTCATGCCAGGGGGAAAGTGATTATCCCCAAGCCCTTCAGGGTTTCCTGGTTAACGGGTGGTTTAGGGTTTAGGGATTTCTGAGGTCCTGTATTGGGGAAACCCCAAACCAGTAAACCCTTTCAGACCTCCTCTATGGGGGTCTTACTTGATAGTCAGACCCCTACACATTTACGGTCTCGATTAGGTCCGCGAAGGCCCCCATGTTCTGAATTAGCCTCGAGGCTCTTATATTTACTTATTTACATGTAAATCTATTCCAGCTCCCCGAGCTTCCGAACGGGGTGGCTTTACACCGAAAAAACTCCTCCGTAAATCCTGAACTCTAGACTCGAAGCCTTAAAGCCAAGCTGAATCCCTTAACCCCGGACCATAAATGCCGTAAGCCCTAGAAGCCGTTAGACCCTAAGCGCTCCGACTTCGGGTCTACCGGGGTTCGAGGCAAGGTTTAATCGTTCTGGGTTTCGGGGTGGTGGGTTTTAGGGCTTAGGGTCTCCGTACCCCCTGTAGAACCCTAAGAGGTAACTAAAAGTAGCCCTTGCAGACTCTTCTTGGCAGCCTTGCCGTAGCCCATTCAGGGTGAAGTGCCTCTGGGTGAGGGTAGTTGACTAAATTAGGGTCTTTTGTGGATCCCCAAAATAGTACGCCACCCTTATGAAAAGAACCCTAACAGGGACCCGAATTCAGAGAACCGCAGTGGGCCGACTCTAGAAGCCTCGAAGCGATCGAGGCCCCCCATGTCGCCCCGTTCTGTAACTTCAATCGGCTAGGAAAGCCCCATGTAAGGGTTCAGGGTTTAGGGTACCGCGAAAATACTTGTAGCAGCGGGTGATGTTCACATTGCAGGTGGAGGCGACAGTGTTTATGAATTCGGCTACTCAGAGAATATTGTTACATGTGCACTGCTGTAAATTCATATTCACGTTTGTAATATGGAACTCAAGAGCATACGTAACACAGTAGTTACAATTCGAAGGTTGGCTAAAGCAAGCTGCTCACGCAAGTAGTTGTACATGTATCCGTACACGTCCGAGTATTAGCATGAGTATTACCACTACTATGAATATAGTTTCGTACTAGTTTTTGCGCTAGCAAACCCTAAACCCTAAACCCTACACCCTACACCCTAAACCCTAAATCTATTACTACATGATCTCGTCTGTTTAAGTGTTTAACCTCGTTTCGGTCCAAGGCCAGAGTTTCGGGCAACTCTGAAATCAGAGCTTCTGCCAGTTTTAATTGGCCCCTCACCGCCCTCTTGTGCACATAGGCAGGGTATCGGCATCCCAAGGAATCTCTGAATCCAAAGCCTTGTTTGTTTTTGAGCTGGGGGACGGGGCTTAATCTCAGCTCGTCGTCAATCGCGACTTGAGCACATGTCTTCCTGCGTTTTCGCAAAGCCCCGGACGCCGCTCGAAATCTACGGCCGATCGTTGCCCAATGATGCAGACGCCGCTGGGCACCGCAATTACTTGCCACATTCTTGCCTCCATGACTCAGCAGCATAAGCATGCGTGTTGGGGCCATGCCATGGGTCTGTGTGACTTTCTGTTGCTCAGGCCGCTCCGATGCTCTTCCCTATGTACACCGTAGCTGCAGATGTGCTGCTGAAGATGACGAGGGTCGAGCCCCACGAGAGGTTGAAGGCAGATACTTTTGGAGTCAGGATGTGCTATTGAAGGGTGACAGGCTGAGAAACACTTGCTTGCGACTTCTGTAAGGTCTGGACTACGTATTCCTCACATGAAAACCCCACTGTCTCTTTCCCTCAAGGCCTTTCTCCACCCCTTCAACATGCCAAATAGCGGAAGGGGCACATGATTCTAAAACTTGTTTGCTCAGATGTTGTACTGCATGGCGACAGCTCCTGTAAATCCAACTTGTATCCCACAATCACCGAATCTTCAGTGGCGCCAATAGGGCCTAGCCCGGCCTAGGATTTTAGGATACCTGGCGCTTAGGCAGTAGGGTTTTAAGTTTTTAAGTTCAGCATGAAGGGCGTTTGGAGGATTCTTGGACTTAAGGCTTACCGTTTGAAGGACAAAGGCGAGCTTGTCGTCTTCAGCGACGACTTGGGCCACTCAGCATTCGTCTCGCACCAGTGGCTTGCCAAGGATCACCCGGATCCCGATTTCAGGCAGATGCATACCTTACAGAATGCTGTGAAGCGCATCCTGAACAGCTCTGGAGCGCTTTCCTTGGACTTCATCACGGAAGCCTTGGTGCAAACGGCTAAGCCTGTTCCCATGCGGGAATTCCAGGTGCAAATGTTGTATTTCTGGTACGATTATTTTTCATGCCCACAGCCGGAATGTCAAGGCAAAGCGCCCAACGAGATGGAATACCTCCACCAAGCTAGGGCAATCAGCAGCATACCGGGCTACATAAGAGAGTGCCGCTTCTTTTTCGCGCTTTGTCCGGTGCTCGAGTGCCCCTTGCAGGGCAAGGTGATAACAGCAGCGACCTGGAGCAGCCATCAGCGGGAAGACGTCCTGGCGCGCGGGCGGCGCGCCTCCGTGGTGGCGGGGCCCCTCTCCGAGGGGGCTTCGAACTTTCCCGACCTCATCGCCCTGGAGCTGGCCTATGCAGAGGACAGTCAGGAGTTGTGCTTTGTAGTGTTTTGCTGTGATGGGCTTAGGCCCTGCAATTCTTGCGTTGGAGCCCGAAGCTCACGCTGCAGCCGTGGGTTTAGGCCTTTGCCTTGTGTCCCCCTAGGGTTCGGGTTTCCTAGGGCTGATGTTGCTGAGATTTCCTTCCCTTGCCTTCGCCTTAACCGCCCCATTGGCTTGCTAGGCCAGCGTATAGGAGAAGCATCCCACCCAGGGCCTGGTGCATCCGCCGTCACGAAGCGCAAGCGAGCCCAGGCACGCCAGGCTCAGCTGCTTGCTGTTCTTGAGGGGATTCTTAAGTTGCTTTCCGGTAAGGGTGCGGGGGGACTTCAGTCTCTGATCGAAGCGCTGGGGCCTCTCCTTGCTGATCGCCCCCCCCCCACGCCCGCCCGCCCCAAGGCCAAAGCCAAACCTAAGGCCAAGCCCAAAGCAGACAATCGGCCTGCGGGCCCCCCTGCTGAACCATCATTGCCTCGAGTTGTGACGGCGCCCGCGGCCCCGCCGCCGCGCCCATCCCAGCCGGCTCCCTCCTTTGCATTGCGCCCAGGTGACTTCCACGGCACGGTTGTCCAGTATGATGAGCTCTCGGCTAAGCTTGCTTCTATCCCGAAGGGTCCGCTCGTTTTGCTTGCCGCCGATGCGGAGCAGGCTGACGCAGCGGCCCAGCAGATTACAGGGAAGGGGCTTCATTCGGCTTGGGTTTTCCATAGGGATCGGGCGGGGACTTTGGTGATTCCGCTTGCTTCAGGGACCAAGGTTGTTACCCAGCACGTCGTTCGCACTGAAGTGTGTTGTGCTGGGGTTGCGGCCCCGTCCTTGAAATCCTCTCCCAAGCCTGCGCCTGCGCCGGCTTCAGCCACCACAGTGATTCGAGTTGTTGCGTGTCAGGGGCTTGCTCCCCCTAAGCTTTGGCAGAGGGCTCTCGCTGCACCCCGCGGTTTCATTCAGGAGTGGGGTAGGCTTGCGCTTCCCCTTGATAAGCAGCACTGTCTGAAGGATGCCTGGCAGTTTGCGAAGCACACCCGTGGCAACCATCAGCTCGTGCAAGGCCTGGCCCGTGTCGACGCATCATGTGTGCGAGAGCTCTTCAAGGCCTCCGGCCAGCAAGGGGTTTTCGTTGAGCCGGTGGGGCGGCAGGACACGACGCCCACCGTTTCGGTGGTTTGGCACAAGCCTCTTCGGGATGAGGGCCTTAGTGCTTTGCATGAGCGGCTGCTGGCTGAGCGGCCGGCTTTCGGATTGCTTCTTGGTAACAGGGAGCTTGGCACCCGCGTTGCCCCTCAGGAGGGGCAGGCCCCCACGCGCACCTGGACCATCACAGGTACGCCACCGCCTTGGACCGACGACTATATATTAGGTCCTTGCTTGTGTCCCAGACCTCTCTTCAGAACCCGGCTGTTGTTCGACGGTTGGTTAGGAAAGGGGCCTGTTCCTGGTGGATAAGGGCGTCTGCGGGCGCCGGTGCTGATGCACAGCAGATTGTGGTTGAGTCACCGGAGGGGGAGCGATCGTACTGGGTTCTTCCTGCCCCCGCCCGGCCAGGTACGCGCGACCGTGGGCAGCCGCTGCGCGCTGGCCCCTTTGCGTTCAAACGCGAGGCGTTCACAACGATCGACAAGCCGGTTCTCCAGAGCTCTGAGGCAACTGAGGCCACAGGTGAGGAAGGCCGCCTTGCGCCAGGAGCGAAGAAGGCTGCTGCAGCTGCTGTTCGGTACCGCCAGATCCCTGCCGACCTCGAGCGCCACGTTGTGCCGGGCGATGGCTCCTGCCTTTTCCATTGCCTTGCCAAAGCCTTGCCCTCAGCGCCGTCCCCGGACAAGGCGCGTGCTGAGACCATTGCCCACATGCGCAAGTATGCCGCCTCTTTCCAGAAGCGGTGGGATGGCTGCGACGACCGGCAGCAGCACCTCGAGTCCTTTGCTGATTATCTTACGAGGATGCAGGCCCGGGATGCTTGGGCCGGTGCGCTTGAGATCTTAGCTGCTGCTAAAACGTATCGGTGCACTATCCTTGTGCTTCCTGAGCGGACTGATCTGCCCCCGAGTGCCTACAACTTTGCGCCCACTTTGCCTAGGGTCATTGTGTGGCACACCGGCAAGCACTTTGACCTGCTTACCCTTAAAGCCAATGCCCGCCTGCCCGATGAGATTGCTGCTGTCACTGAGGAGGTTGGCCAGGCCTCTTTCCCGCGTGTTGGGGGGCCCTCCGCCGATGACCTTGAGCGGCTTGATGCTGCGTCTGCCGGGGCCGCGCGCTCTGATTTCCATGCCTATGCCTCGGTCGCCTCCTCGGCGCCCACTTCGGTCAAGCAGCGGGCCCAAGCTCGCAAAAGTGCTCTGCCGCATGCCGCCTCGGTTGCGTCTTCTGCGCCTTCTTCGGTTAAGATGCCTGAGCTCGCCTGTGATTTGCCGGCCGGCCCCGCCTTTGCTGTTACTGCTGGCGCGGCCTCGGTGCATGGTTCGGTTGCTTCGTCTGCGCCCACTTCGGTGAAGCTTCGGGCCAAGCGGGCTCGCACGGCCTCGCCCGTCGCTGCAAGGAGCATCCGCTCTTTCTTCGGTGGGCCCACTGCTGCTGCTGCGGCTGGCCCGGCTGCTGTTGACGATGTGTTGGCCCCGGGGCCGCCGGCGCCGGGCACGCCCGACGACCTTCTTGAGGACTGCTTGCCTGTGCCGGCTGCCGTTGGGGACCAGCAGCGCTATGACTCTCGAGGCCGTTTGCTCAAGGGCCGCACCATCAAGGCCAAGGATTGCTGGAAGTGCAGTTGGTGTGATTATGTTGCGCGTGGCAAGCATTGGTGCGCTTACCGGCATCAGCACCTTAAGGCCTGGCACCCCGAGCATTTGCAGGACTTCGTGCGCCGACCGCCGCAGTTCGTGACACCGGGCCCCGATGATCAGGTAGAGTGGCAATGCCCTTTGTGTGACAAGGCGTTGCTTAAGGCTCCCGATCGGAGCGCCGATGTGCTGCTGCAGGCCCGCTTGCGTCACCGAGCCCAGTGCCACCCTGATGCCCCTAAGCGCCGCTTTCTGCTGCCACAGGCCAGGTCCGGTGTGCAAAAGGCCTCGGCCACTAGGCTTGCTGATGGGGTTGCCCGCCGCATCCTCATGAGGCGTCGGGGCGACTTTGGCTCACACGATGTTCGGTTTTTCAGGATCCCTTGGTTTGGCAAGCCGGCCAAGAAGCCGAGGAGCACCCGCATCATTTATGCATGCACCCGTTGCGCCGCCACGGCAACTACACCGAAGCGGCTCCTCGCACAGGCGTGCGAGCGCAAACTCCCGACCTCCTCCCGCACCAAGTTTGAGGCGCGTGTGAGGGCTATGATCGCTGATGCTCGGCATGCTGCCCCTTTGCTTGATGGTTGCCGCCAGCTGCTTGCTTGCATTGCCCCGCCGGGGCCCGCGCGCCGCCGGCTCACTGCCAAGGCGCTGCCGCCGCCGGCTTTGCGTGCTCATGATGTTGCTGCTGTGGCCTGGCCTTTCTGGAAAGACCAACGCTTTGAGCTTGAGCTTCGCTTTCTGTGCTTGCGCTGTGCCGCGTGCCGCAAGAGCCGTGTTTCCCTTGATCGCCGCAAGCTGTGTGATGCTGTTGTTCGGGGCGGGGCTCGTGTTCGCCGTGAACTTGTGCATGCCACGCAGGACCAGGACCCGGTGATCGTTCGAGCCGCCAAGCATGTGCTGCAGCTTCTTGACAAGGTGCTGCCCGCCGAGGCGTCCAGACAGGCCGTCCCGACAGAGGTTGTTGCCCTTGGTGATGCCGGGACTGCTGCTCTTGACCTTAATGCCTGTGGGGCCGCCGGCTCTAATGATCATGCGCTTGCTGTGTCGGTTGACGCTGTGCCGCCTTGCCAGGGCCCGGGTGGCTCGCAATGACGCGGCCCACTCGTGTCAGGATTGGGACCCTAAACGTGGGCACTTTGGCTGGGCGGGTTGCCTCTGTGGCTGCACTCGCTGTGCTTCTTTCCCTTGATGTTTTGGCGCTTCAGGAGACGCGGGTGCCTGATCATTCGAGGGCTGCTGTTGAATCGGCTTTTCGCCATGCGGGGTGGCACTGTGCTTTGGGCTCCCAAGCTGCTAACGTGGCTGGGCAGGTTCATTACGGTACGGCCATCCTTTCTCGACTGCCTGTGATGCCTTTCGCCTTGCCCGAGGGCTTGCTGCCTGTGGGGCGTGGCTCTGCTGTGCGGTTGCACCGCCCGGTGGGGCGGCCCATTATGCTGCTCAACTTGTACCTTCCGGCCGCCTCTGAGGTGCTCGCTGCCAAGCTTCTTGATGACGTTTTCAGCTTTGCTGCGGCGCGGGGTGATGAGACTATTCTGCTAGGAGACTTCAACCTTCCTCCGGACCGGGCCCCGATTGCTGACGCCAGGGCTGCGGGCTTCTGGCGGTTGGCTGACAAAACGAGGGGGACATTCCTTTGCGGCCCACACGCCGGGATGAGCACGGTCAACCTACAGGCCGATGTGTGGATTTCGCGTTGTCCACCGTGGGGGTTCCCGCTTTGGATCGCCAGCAGGCCCCGGGTCCAGCCGATCACGATTTGGTGGCATACTCCTTTTCTTTGGCTAAGGACACCCGGGAGTTACCACGGGCGCCCTCGCGCCGGCCGCTGCCTGCCGACCTCCCTCCTGTTACGGCCGAGGCTTGGGAGCAGGCGTGGGCCCAGCACGATGTTGCGTTTGACCAGGCGCTGCATGCTTCGGACGTAAATGCTGCTTGGGTTCTCCTTAGCCATGCCGCTGAGTCCTTGATGACCGGGGACCCGCACACCGATACCGGCCATTTGCCCCGTGCTTGGGTTGTTTCCCCTAGGCCTCGCCTCCCCCCCTTCAACTAAGAGCGAAGCTTTGCAATCGCATCCGGAGCGTCGCCTGCGCCGTCTTGCGCGGCGTGCACTTGAACTTCAACGACGCCCCGAGGATCCCTCGGCTTTTGGCCTTAGGCAACGTGTGCTTCGGGATGCGGTTGAGCTAGGTCTACCGGACTGCTCTTCCCCGCAGGTGATCGCCGATGATGCTTTACGGCGGGCGGCGCAGCTTGAGGTTTCGGCTTCACAGTGCCGTGTCAGACAATGGCACGATGCTGTGCAAAACAACGTTCACCGGCTGCGGCGCTGGGTCTGCCGCACTGCTGCTCCGGCTCCTGGCCCTCTTGACGATGCACCGGTGCATCCTATCGACATTGTTGCTGCTGAGCATGCCAAGTGGGGAGCCCAATGGTCGATCCCTGCGCCGCACACTCCGGAGGAGACTCGCGACTGGTGTGCCCGCCTGCGCCCTGCAACGGCTCCTTGGGCTGATGACTTGCTGCATCCGACTCCTGCGGCGGTGCTGGCCTGCCTACGGGCTAGCTCGCGGCGGGCTGCTGGCTTGGACTCCTGGGCGCCGGCTGCACTTGCGTTGCTGCCGTTGCCTTTCTTTCAGCTTTTGACTCGCTTGTGGACGTGCTGCCTCAGTGCTTGCAAACTCCCGCATAGCTGGCACCATGTTAGGATCACTTTGCTTCCCAAGGAGGACGGTGGCCTTCGTCCACTTGCCATCGCTTCGGCGCTTTGGCGCGCCCTCGGCACTGTGGTGGTGCGCAACCTTCGGGCTTGGGCGCTTAGCTGGGCTCCACCTTCACTCTTGGGCTCCATGCCGGGGCGGTCCTGTGCTGACCTGCATGCCAGTTTTGCTGCCGACCTGCACCACGCAAGGACCAACCGCCTTCACTTTGCGGGCTACAAAGCTGATATCAAACGTTGTTTTGACTCTGTGCACGTGGCCCAGGCGCTTGAGGTTGCCCGGTGGCTCGGGGCGCCTCGGGCGTTACTACCGCTGCTTCAGCAATTTTATGCCATGCAACAGCGACACATGTCTTGGCAGGGGGTTTACCGCCCCTCCGCCATCAGGCCGGTTGCTGGGTTACTTCAGGGCTGCCCCTTTAGTCCCCTCTTGCTTAACTGCATCGTTTGTGTTTGGGTTCGGGTTGTTCAGCAGGCCGTTCCCAGAGCCGTCATTGCCACTTACTTGGATGACCGGACCGTTTGGTCCGTTGGCCGCCAACCTGGCCCTCTTGTGCTTGCAGCTGCCCAGGCTGGCGACCCGGTTGACCGGTTCTTTGGAATGCGGCACCATCCCGAGAAGCTTGCTTGCTTTGGCACGGGCACGCTCACCAAAAGTTTTCTGGTGACAAACGCTCAGTGGCTAGGGCCCCTCCGGCCGCACTTCGTGCTGTTGGGGGTGCACTACGCTGTGGGGCTCACCTGCTTGCCTGAGACGACCAAGCTTTCTGCTGTTGTGGCCTCTCGTTGCCAGCGCATAGGCTTTGCGGCGCGGGGGATGGCCTTGCGCCGTGCTCTCGTGCGGCAGCTGGTGCTCCCACTCTTTGCTTGGTGTGCGCCGTGGTGCCAGTTCAAGGTTACTCACGTTCAGGCTTGGACTCGGAACGTTGCCTTCGCTTTGTGGGGCCGCCCTCCTGCGCCCAGCCGCTCCAGACTTCTCTTGTGGCATGTGACCGGCAGGCCGCACCTCCACCCTGAGCATGCTATGGACTTTGTGGTTGCCCGCCAGGAGTGGTATCGCTGCTCCAGGCAGCCTGCTGTTGTACTGACTCGACCTGCCATCGTCCCCCGTTGGCCTGCTGTCCTTAAGAAGTGGGGATGGACCTGTCAGGCTGATGGTTCTTGGAGGACCCCTCTGGGCGTGCTTAAGCCTGGCTGGGATGGACTGTGCGCATTGCGTCGTGCTGCTGACTACGCCTTTTTACAACGACTTTGGAAGGAGGACGCTAAAAGTGCACCTTTCGACCTCGCGCTTAGCACCCCGTGCTTTGAGCCGCTACAGCGCAAGGCCGAGATCATGGGTGCCCGCGGCCTGCGTACTTCCACTGCTTGCGCGGTGGATGCTGCCGCTTTGCTTCGACTCAAGAAGCCTCCGGCTGCTGTGCACTTGACCTGTTCGTGTGGTGAGCCGGTCCCTACTCGGACCCACCTCACCTTTGACTGTGCTGCGGTCGGGTGGACGCGCCCGCTGGGCTCACAGCTTGAGAGACGACTCCTGTGCAAGCTCCTGCCTCTGCCCCTGCAACGACCGCCCCAGGCTCCTGACTTGGACTACGAGCTGGTCTCGGAGCTCAGGCGTGCTGCGGCCGACGGAGCCGTTGTCTGTGCTACGAATTAAGGGGCTTTTACGAAACTTGACACTGGCAGCGCGCGGCCTGGGCCATCGCGGCTGCTACCAGCAACGGCTCTGTGGTTGTGGGTGGCCTGGTTTCTACGTTTGAGCAGACTCCTGCTGCGGCTGAGCGAGAGGCCCTCTGGCAGCTCCTGCGCCATCTTCGGCATGCGGACGTGCCTGCCTGTGTTTTCTTGGACAACAAGGCTCTTGTGCTGCGCCTACGGCGGGGGCTACATGCCTGTTCTTGGGCCGGCTCCAACCCTGGTTTCTGGACTGCTGTTGCCGACGTCGTGCGCGAGGACTTGCAAGTGCAATGGGTGCCTTCACATGGCAAGCAACTGAGGTGGCAGGCCGACAACCCTGCCCACACCGCCTTGGCTAGGACTCTCAACGGCGAAGCCGATGCTCGCTGCACTGCGCTGCTCACGCCGCTGCGGGCTGCTTGGCAATCTGCTTGTGACCGCTACGGCGCTGCCGTCGATTGGGGCGGCGCTGCCTTTGATGCTCAGCATGAGGCCACCGAGCCTTATCACGACTTGATGAAACGTGCCATTGGTGAGCTCCGCACGGCGTGACGCTCCTTGGCTCCCTTTTCGACCCCTTTTCGGTTTTGTCCCTCTCCCTTTTGGTTCCCCCTTTGGCTGCCTTGCGAAGACCCAATCTGTCTGAAGCCACTGCGGGCCGCAAGTCTTTTCCTTTGGGGCGTTTGGTTTTGCCTCTCGACTTTAGGCTTGCCTTTTGTCAACGGAGGGGGCCCAGTGTCATGCTTTGGCACTCGTGGTCCCAGCTCGCCTATACGACTACTCCCCTGCGCTGGAGCAGGGCACAGCAATGAGGGGAGCTGCGGCTCTCCGCCCCGGAGGGNNTCTAAACTACCAACCTTCGGGTACGGTGCAGGTTGACGCACAATGCATGAATGAATGAAGGAACGACCTGGGGCAGCAGGGGGTGGTGCCGCCTAGAACGAGCCGCGCGCGAACTGTCGGCAAACAGCACCTGGCTTCTGATTCAGAGCGATGCCTCCATAGAAGTTGTTGGCACAGCGCTGTCCTTTCCCAGCGGCATCGTTGGGGATGGCGACTTCGGCGTCGTGCAGGATCGGCAGAAGCTTGCCCCGGTGATGCGGCAGATCTTGATTCAAAAACTGCATCATTGCCTCCGAGTGGGCGACTTGCCCGGGTTCCGGCGCCACTTCAACCTCCAGAAGGTTCATCTGCGGGGGCTTGTGATCGAGCCGGTGACCGGCCTGCTGCCTAGCTGCGAGGCCTCTGGTGGTGATGGAGTGGCGGAGTTCCTGCACCAGAACGGCTTCAGGAGGGTCCGTGAGGCCGACAATGCAGGGTGGTGGCCTCTGCACTACGCAGCATTGGCCGGCAATGCAGAGCTACTGAAAGGGCTGCTGGAGAAGCGTGCAAGCGTGAACCGTCGCGCGTCGAAGGATGAGCCGCTGCTGGGCTTTCCGCCTTGGGTGTCGGCTTTGGATCTGGCGGTGTTCTACAAGCACCACGAGGCCACACAGCTGCTTCTTGCGATGAGAGCTCACCTCCAGGGAGGAGTTTCGCCAGCCATCATCGGGGCTGCCACTTCGGACAATGCGGAAGGTATCAGGCTCTTGTGCGCAGCAGGTGCCAGGCCGCTGGCCACGAGTATGATAGGGTCCACTGTCTTGCAGTGTGCGGCAGGTAACGGAGCCGCAGCAGCTTTGGAGGAACTGCTGGTGCATGGTCGCCCAGGTTCGCTGGACCTTTCACGAGCACTCTTCGATGCTGCGTTTTTCCGCGGTGGCTCGGCGAAGATGGTGCGGCGTTTGATTGGACTTCGTGCCGACATGGACTTTCAGATGAATGTGGCACGCGACTTCAAGGCACTTGGTCGGCTGCTATTTGCCGGGAAGTCCTTGCAGTACCGCCTCGGCCGGGCTACTGCTCTATCGACTTTAGCCTACCATTTGCATGGCAGCACGCCGCTAATGCAGGCCATCCGGTCGGCTCAATTCGAGGCGGCCGCGGCCCTGATCGCGGCCGGGGCTAGACTGGACCTCCGGAATTCCAGGAATTGGACCGCGGCAGACTTTGCCCGCGGTCAGTCGATCCCAGCGTTTCTGCAGCTGGGCCTGGAGGGCGACTCATCAGAGTGCCGAAAGGTGTCCTCCCTCGCAACTGGCGGTGGCTACGCTGAGGTTCCTTTCTGATTTGTGATCATTTGAAGCAGGTGGGCGAAAACGTGCGCCCTACTCCCAGCTTCTTCTGAAGGCATCAATGTCACCTCTGGTGCTGGGTTTTGGATCTCTCAAGGTCTTGGGGTTTTCCGGTTGAAAGTTTCAAGATGCAGAGGTGTGTTCGTTTTCAGGGTTTCGGAGTTTAGACACTCACAACTAATCTCAGTTAGAAATGATGGATCGACTGGAAGAGCTGGCACCAAAGAAGTTCCGAAATCTTAGCCATCTTGGCCTAAATCCCAATACTGACACTGCCGCTAATCTGTCAACAATCATCCAGAACTCCTGAGGCTAACATCTAAACAGTGGAGGGTGTTTTGGGGAAGTTCCGAAATCCTAAAGCCTGAAGTGCATCCCTGAAGCGTCTGGCTGTCAGGTTTTTTTCTGGACTTCAGGGCGCCGCCTGCGGCACTGATTCAGGCCGCTTCCTGAGGAACTTCCTGATTTTCCCTTGCGCGGCGTCAGGTTTCAGGGGTTTAGGGTTTAGGGTTTAGGGTTTAGGATTTAGGGTTTAGGGTTTAGGGTTTAGGGTTTCAGTATTTTGGAGTTGCAGAGTTCCCTAAACCCTAAACCTAAATCCTGAACCCATTGTGTGCGGCACGAACGCCCCCATCCCGACCCGCAAGCATCCCGCCATTCGTTAACCAGAAGCACATGTGAAGACATCATAGCGTAAGCTTGCTTTTGTTACAGGTGGTGGTTTCCCACGAGTTTCTAGCCATCGGCAACCCGAAACCCTAAGCACAAAGACCTAAAACTCTCAATCGCGCTTCCTCCAATGGTGCCCTTCCTCAAGAAGTTGTTGGAGTCGGCAGAGAGACTTCATGGGCCTAGCGACGATTTCAGGGAATATTGATACTAATATTAATACTAATAAGTAATAAGTTCCTAATACTAGTACTAATACTAATACCAACACTGGGTTGAGGGATTCGGGCTTTGACTTCAGGGCACTTGTGAGTGGAACTCTGACCCGCGACACCCCAGAGCCTTACCAGCGAGGCGCTGAGACCATGAAGCCACACAGGGTGTGGGGTGAATTGTGAATTACCACATAAAAGTTGACCCAAAACCCTATTCTAATTGTTAAGGCCTCCAATGTTAGGAAGGATTTCAGGGTTCTGGCTGTCCAGCCTGCGGCTTGCAGGCAGTCAATGCTTCTCCGGAACCTGCTGTCGTGGAGTTCCACTTCAAACCTTGAACCCCACATTCCAAAGCCCAAAACCCGAATCAGGGAAGCTCTTAGGGTTTAGGGCGTAGGACCCAACAGAAGGTGCTTGCCTTAGCGTCCGAGGATCCCGGCCAAAGCCAGATCGTCTTCAACGAGGCCAGGTTGAGAGGTACAACGCATCCAGGGTCCCCTAAACCCTAAACCCGGGCTTCAGGGGGCGTCTTAGAGTTGAGGATGAGGGATTGAAGCTCACAGGACGAATGGTAGCTCCTAAATCTCTGAGTTCAGCGATCTGCAACCATAGTTCTAGAAGTTCTATCAGGATTCAGTCGTGCGGGGTGCTACGGAAGGCTTGCGGGGTCCCTCAAAATTGGGGGGTTGAAGGGGTCTCTGGCAGGTGTTTATGCACAGGGGTGCAGAAAGCTAGAGCTAGAGTGTCTCTTCGGAACCCTTGTTGCAGTAAAGTTCAATGAGATGGGTAACTTGGCATGAAACAAAGTCTCTATTTGGACTAGATGAAGAGCAGCTGCAGCTTCGAGGAGGCCTCCTGGCACACCATTCCTCGGACCTTAGGTAAGGAGGACGAGGACAAGTACTGGGCCCCAGGATCCTTCCAGATGGCTCTAAGCTGGAGCCTTGAGCCCTTAATGCCCTGAGCCCCAAACCTTGAACCGTAAAGCCCTGACCCAGCGAAACCGTCGCCGTCTCGCAGGTGGATCCGGCAGCGGTGGGGAAGCTTCTTTGGAGCCAGCCAAAGCAGACTGGCGACACGATCAACGATGCGATGCGCCTCGGCTGCTCGAGTCGGGACTTCGCTCTCCGGGCCATTGAACTCCGAGTTCTTGGTCTCAGGGTTGTGACAAACAAGGGTGCCTTATTCAAGTGTCCTTACAGTAAGGATCTTGTGGTCCAGGGTCACATGAGAGGGGGAAGCATACGTTCCCCAAAGCACCAAAGCCTTATATAGAAGCCCGAAGGTTACTACTACTACTACTACTACTACTACTACTACTACTCCTACTACTACTACTACTACTACTACTACTACGACGACGACGACGACGACGACGACGACGACGACGACTACTCCTAGTCCTACTCCTACTCCTACTCCTACTCCAACTCCTACTCCTACTGCTACTGCTACTGCTACTGCTACTGCTACTGCTACTGCTACTGCTACTGCTACTGCT
>CAJNDV010004324.1:976-11553 GCA_905221635.1 Symbiodinium sp. CCMP2456 | reverse complement strand
CAAATTGCCTTGTCCACGAATTTGACCAACAACGGGGGGCCAGATTGCCTTGTCCACGAATTTGACCAACAACGGTTAAGGCAAAATGCCTTTTCCACGAGTTTGGGTCAAATTCATGGAAAAGGCATTTTGCCTTAACCGTTGTTGGTCAAATTCGTGGACAAGGCAATTTCGTTGCCTTGCGGGGAGGAATTGCCTTGTCCACGAATTTGACCAACAACGGTTAAGGCAAAATGCCTTTTCCATGAGTTTGACCAACACCGGTTGAGGCCAAATTGCCTTGTCCACGAATTCTATTAAGGTTTAAATATATATATGAAAGAGGGGTTTAGGGTTTAGGGTTTAGGGTTTAGGGTTTAGGGCTTAGGGTTTAGGGCTTACGGGCTCAGGATGGTAGTATAGGAGCCTCAATAATTACCAATACTAATTTGGGGGTTCCTTAGTAGAATTACAGTATAATGGGCCCCAAAACCCTATTCTAATTATAGAGGCTTCTACATTATAGTATGGGGGCGTCAATAATGACCAATACCATTTTGGGGTTCCTAGAGTCGGAATGTATTCTATCCCCCGCAACACCCTGTTCTGGTTGTTTAGGCCCCTTTGTTCTCAAAAACCCTAAACCCTAAACCCCCAACCCCTAAACCCTAAACCCCATTCGGAGCCTGGGGTTCCTCTTGGTTCAAGGGCTCACAAAGGCTCTCGAAGCCCGCGAAGGAGTTATTTCCTTCAGCTCTCACAGGCTTCCTGCCTCTAGGAGCCCTAAACCCTAAAGTTCAGGGTTTAGGGTCCCTATACGGTTTAGGGTTTAGGGTTTAGGGCCTAAATCGGGAGGGGAGCTTTCAGCGGTTTGTGGGCTGGCGGCCGCCTGTATCGGCCGCGCTTCAAGGATCAGAGGATGTAGGAAGCGACTAGCAGGTATTCATAAAACCCCAAACCCTAAACCCCCACACCGCAAAAGAGGTAGCACACCGAAGTCCACGCACGCCAAAAAAGACTTGAGGATGAGTCAAGGTTCTCATCATTGATACGATCTTGGAATGGAAGCCGGCTAGCAGCAAGACAATTTCAAAGCAGCTCGATCCTCCCCCGCAGGCTTAGCGGAAGTAGGAGGCGGAACAGTACCCGATGCGGGGTTCTCTGAACTGGAACAAGTCTCACTCACGAAAATTCTCACTTGCTATGTCCCCTCATCCAAACCCTAAACTTCGACCCTCCTAACATCCTATAGCAAGCCCTCACACCCCCGATCATCTAGGCACACGAAACGGGGCGTGCCCAGAATCTGGAGCCACGGCTTCCGCTCTGGTGACTGAACTCCGGTGAGACGCTTCGTTAACGAAAGCGACAGGATGATTGCACAACCATGGCTGGCCCACGACAACCTGGTGCCAGAGGGCCTGGACATAATGGCATCGTTGTTGTTTTCACGTTACACGGAGACAGGATGCCACGCCCTGGCGCTTGAGTGGTGCTACCGCTTGCAGTTCTTCTTCGACAATCATCCTCAGAGATAGAAGAATGGAAAATTTTTCTGGCATCGAGCTAACCTAGCTCCTGGACAGGTCTGCGGCGTAGATCTCCTCTACAACGCGTCTTCCAACTGGCTCACCGTGGTTGACACCTCCGGGTGAGGATGCCCAGACGTCGAGGGTCTCTTGGAAGCTTTGGGGACCTGAAGAATTACCTAGATTATTGTGGGGGTTCCTTATTATAACTATAGTATGATGGGCCCCAAAACCCTATTCTAAATATAAAGGCCCATACATTAGGCTGTAGGGCAAGGGTTTAGGGCCTGTTCAGGGTTTAGGGTTCCGTGAAGTTTGTTCCCAGAGTAGAGCATGTACAACTTTCCAGCTTCTTTGTTTGCTTCTGTCAGGCTGGTTTGAGCTTCGGACCAAGGCATTGAAGCGGTTGATGTGAGTGCATGCTACAGATTTCCAAATTTAGTAGGCGTGACTACGGATTGTGTGGCTAAAGGTCCGAGGGCCAAGATCTAGCAGCTACCCTTTGCACACATTCAAGGCGAGCACTTCGATTGCGATGGTGGCAGCACTCATGTGGCGGGATAGGCAGAACGTTGTGGTCTGGAGTAAGTGTTCATTGCTCGGAAGAAGAGTTGAGGAATTTGAGTGTCGAGCGGGCAGTTATGCTATAATATACTCTATTATGCTATATTATACTTGATCCTACTATATATTATACTGTACTCTGTTGTACTAAGGCTCAAAGAGTCTTTGGATGTTCCCGAGTCGCAACCTGCAGGTTACCACACCTCCTGCGCTGGGAACATGAAACGATTGCCATGTCAGTCTACTCCAGGTATAGAAGTAGGATTCGTAGTGCAAGGACATCGAAATCAAGATAACTCCACCATTAAGAGCTACCCCACCCCATGCAGTTTGGTGCTTGAAGATCTGGGCCCTTGAGGCCTTGTCTCGCGCTTCCCCCTTTCCTCTTCGATCGGGTGGTGCCGAGGGCTCAGTTCGGAACCCTTTGCTTCAAGTTGAGGGCTTCGAGAGCCCTTTTCAAGTGATTCGGGCTTAGTGGTTCTAGCCATCATCCATAAACCCTATCCCTGACTGACTGACCGAAATCTCTAACTGCAATCTCTCTGGGAAAATCTTCAGCCATAGAGAAAAAGACTAAGGGTGTAATCCAGGAGCCTTTGGGGGAGTTGTATCCCTGCAGTGGCCGTGTTGCCGTAGAACGGTGCCTCCAAAGATTCCATGGAGGAGACTTTAGACCCCTACTTTGGGAATCTTGACCCTGAGCCCCGTAATTTGGACTTTGAAGTAAAGGAATGCCGATGTCTTCAGATATTTGGGCCAGGGGCTTCATGCAGATTGCAAGCAGGGTTAGGGGTGTGCCGAGTGCGGATTCTTGGTTATTATGGCTCCGCTTCAAACCTGCTTACTGAGCCCCCTCATTCTTTTCACGAGGGAGGTCGAGTTTACATAGATCCGTAAAGATTGCAGGACCCTTAAACACCCCAACACGAAATCAATATGGTACTGTGTTCAGAGCACGAGATTTGGTCTCAAGTGTTACCTGTACGGTTACTTGCATCATGATTACATTTGTTACGATTGTTGTCGTAATGCTAGATGTGTTCCATCGCAGTTGCTGTTATCGCCAACTCTCTCCGGGGAAGCTCTCGCGAACTAGAGCACGCAGGATGTTGGGCTTGAGCATGTCATGGTCTGACGTGGAAATGTTGTCTCAGCCTCCACTCGTGTGCCGTCGTGGTCTTGCAGGTTGCTCCACGCTAAGTGCGAAAAACTAAGTTGAAACCCACCAAGCCAAACTGTCAGCGCGTAAGTCCTAGGTCCTATGATCTGCCTTCCCTGATGATCCTTATCCCGACCATGCCTCCGAAAAGGGCAGAACTTTGTGCCATGAAAGTACTATTGTGTCATTATTGTAACTGCTATGATCATAGTATTTTTTACTAACAGTATTACCATTACTATTGTGATTATTGTTACTATTAGTCATATTATTATTATCATATGGTTTTTTATCGACAGTTACTTGTTTTGTTATCAGTATTGTTGTTATTACCAACTTTTTATGGCCATTATTATTATTTTTATTTTTTTTATTGTTGTTGTTGTTGTTGTTCTTATTACCAACCTCTTATTCTTATGAGTTTTTTGTTATTATTACTGGTGTTAATTATCAGCACTATCATTATGTCGAGTATGCGTATTTACTTGTTGATACAATTCCTATTGTTGTTCTTGTTATTATTATTCATAAAATTATCGCTGTCATTATTGTTGCTATTGCCTTCATTATTCGTAGCTTGTTATCGTTCTTAATCATTATTTTTATCGTGATTTTTGTTGTTACTGCTACACGTATGAGTATTGATACCATTAGAGTCGTTTTTAGTACTACTATCTCTTTTTGACGTTTATCTTTTTCTTATTGTAGTTATTAAGATTAGCATTGTTATCATTACCATAGTTAGTATTGTCGTCATCATCATCGTGATCAGTATTATTGTTACTGTTTTCATTGTTGTTCTAACTATGGTATCATACACCGAACCCTGGACATGCTCCGAAAGCTGAAGAGCACAGTTCCGCAAAGGTGGACCCCCCCCCCAAAAAAAAAAAAGTTTCTTTTTTCACAGCGGCCTTATGTTATCGCCCATGAATCACCCCGCATCCATGGTGGAGCTGGCGCATTTACCAGCACTGTTTACCCTCAACTTCCAGAAGCCCTACGTCCCAAAAGCAAGGACGCACATCCCCGTGGACTGTCCCTTCGGCCTGCGTGAGAAGTCTTTTGGCCGCCTCTGCAGCCCAAGGAAGGCTCGGTGAGTTTAGAAGTTAGGGTTTAGGGTTTAGGGTTTAGGGTTTAGGGGGGATCATGTCTATTCATCAATTAGTATGTCAAGGAGGGTCTGGGATAGAGTTTGAAATTTGGTCGGGTTTCGGTAAAGTTCTTCTATGGGTTTAGGAGTCTTCAGGCGGGCTTTTCGACTCCTTCTTGCAGGAGCTGCATTTGTTCAAAAAATCAGAGCCCACTACAGTGCGCGTGTGAGCCAGGGATGCTTAATATAGGGGCCTTAATAATTAGAATGGGGTTTTGGGGCCCATATACTATAGTCATAATTTTTTGAAACCCCCGAAAAAATAGTGTTGGTAATTATTTAGGCCCCTACATTAAGCCGGATCCCTGAACCTTAAACCCGACAGCTAGGATGCTCCACGTGGGGTGCGCGAAGGGTCCCGTGTCGAACGAACTTCAGCAGCAGGGGAGCCCTAAATCAGAAGAGCCCCTACAAGTCTATCAAAGGATAGGGAGGTTTAGGGTTCAGGTTTAGGGTTTAGGGTTTAGGGTGGGTTCGGGGTTGAGGACTTTAGGGTTTCGGGTTTAGGCGGGTGTGGGCTTGAGATCCTGACCCAAACGCCCTGAGCACGCACGAAGCACCAAACTTTGAGCAACCTACTCGCAACCTGTACTCTTTACATTAGCCCCGAGCATAAGGCCCTATGCCCAAGAACTCCGAAAACCCAACGGAACCGCCAAAGCTAGAGCCCTAAACCACTGGTTGCATCAGAGTTGGATCGCAAGGTCCGGAACTTCGGGAAGCCCAAGTCCTGAGCCCTCAAGCCCTAAACCCTGGTTTAGGGTTTAGGGTTTAGGGTTTAGGGTTTAGGGTGAACTCCAAACCCCAAGCCGCAAAGCCGGAACTCGTAGCCCAACGTCGAAACCGTATCGTGTCTGTCGCCAAGTGCAGGTGAACGGCCAGCGGGTGAAGCTGTCCGATGCTCGGCCCTTCAGGGCTCCAGAGCTTTAGTTTAGGGTTTAGGTTTTAGGGTTTAGGTTTTAGGGTTTAGGTTTTAGGGTTTAGGGTTTAGGGTTTAGGGTTTAGGGTTTAGGGCTGTTGAGTTTAAGGCATGGGGCTGCAGAAATCCGCGGCTTCAGGAGTGCTCCAAAGCACCTGGGGCCGAAGAGTGCTTCAAATCCCTCGGAAGCTCCGAAACCAAACCCTAAACCCTAAACCCTAAACCCCAGGGGTGAAGTGCCTGAAGTTCATGAACACGAAATCCTAAGTTGGCCATCCCATAGCTCTGAAGCAAGTCCTCCTACAACATATCCTCAGTTCCACATATAATTAAGATCTCCCATTAAGATATAGGTCTAAGAAATGAACTAATTCCTAATTATAGTATTATACCACATGGAATGGCCTAGAAAATGTCATCTTATTCCACCTAAAATCTTAGGTCTTTTTATGTGAGAAATGATAGGTGGATTCCAATGATAAGATCTCCAAGTCATTATCCCACTAGATCTATCACTTAAAAATACATTATTCCTATCACCTAAAAATATAGTGAGAGAAAGGAGCGAATGAAATGAAATGAAAAGAAGCATGCGTTCATTCATCACTTCCCTCTTCATGTCCTTATCTTCTCACATTTCATTTATTTCATTCGTTCCTCTCTCCCTTATGTTCTAGGTCATTCCAACTAAACTCAAGATCCTCAGAAATTTATAGGAGGAAAATAATGGAATCCAGGAATTAATTAAGAAATAGGTGTCCAGGCTAATGATACATGTACCTACCAGAATGGTTATTCCTTAGGTCAAAATTATGGGTCATTCCTAATGATAAATATGTACCACTAAGATGTAGGAAGATTCTACCACTAAGGTGCACCTAAAATAATAGTTGGTATCCTGTGATAAAATGTAGGTCACTCAAGATGGTAAGATTTATAATGGAGAAATAGTTGTATCATATGACCTAGATTCCCATTATTCCAGCCCTACCAACGCTCCCTTGTTTCCTTTCCTTTGTTGTAATGAAGTGTAGCGAAAGCACGAACAAAGTGAAAGGAAAAAAGGAGCGACAAAAGACCACACTCAAGCTCCCTGCAGAGTCTGGCTTTCAAGATTTAGGAGGCCATATGCCCTAAAACCTGAACCATACATCCTAAATCCGAAACCATATGCCTGAAACCCTAAACCCTTGACTGCAGATTCAGCTGCCACTCAAGACTATGATCTGGGGGCTTCGGGTTTAGCGCGCAAGCTCACGGACTTCCAGTTAGGCTGCGAGCACAAATCGTTGTTGAAGCGGATGCGCCTGTGGTTCGGCAAGCCCATCTGGCCTCATACCCAGAGACGGCAGTACCTGCATCGTTCGTGGCCGAAACATGTTGGCGTGGTGTTGGACTTGTCGCTGCGAGAGAAGCAAGCTTCGTGTTATCGCCGGTAGTTCGCAGTGTGACTTTTCCAATGCTGACTCTGAGTTGCGTTTTCGAGCTGGGCCCAAAGTGTAGCCAGAGAAGCGCTTCCAGGGTTAGACACGATCCTAGCATCCGCGTTCTGCCTGCCATGAGACATCCCTTCGCTCTCACGTCGCTTCCATCTGCATGAAGATGGGCGTCATCATCAATACCCTCGTCGAGCACACCTAAGGCAGGAGCGTAGCTTGGTCGCATGAGGCCAGTTGCGCAACCTCAGAGCAGTGGATGGAGAACTGGTGGGGGGGAGCTGCAAGAACGACTCGGCCAGCTGATCCTGATCGGCATGCATAACAAGGTCACAGCGCAACTCAAGGCTTCAACAAAATCACGAGACAAGCTCTCGTGCCCTGGGAGTGTGGGCAAAAAGCCGCATCCAGAGCACGCAGGAACAGATCCTGTCGTCGCCTCTTACAAAAACACGCCCCGCCCTTGTCCTGATAAAATATAAGGCAGTGACATCCGAACGAAGCAACAAGTTACAGACACAGCGTTGGAGGATCGGGCTGAAAGCATCCTCGCATGTGTGGAAAGCCAGCTGTTCAAGTCTAGCTCTCATGCTCCTACAGTTCTTCTCGACAGACTTTGCCATGGACGAGCTGGCAACACCGGAACGCAACCACCTCAGTGCGTACGGCAAGGTCTGCTCGTCAGAGGACCTCAACAGGTGCAGCGTTGGAGCTTTCCGCTTCCTGCATGGCGGCCGCCCCGCAAGCTTCTCAGAGTGCATGTGGAACGAGCTCTTGGACGCCATCAACAGCACAGCGGAAGCCATTTACCCCATCATAACAGGCTTCGCATCACATTGCCGCTCGACGCATTCGTCAAGAAGCACGCGGAGGTTCTGCTAGAAGTGCGACTCAGGCGCCTCAATCACAACGAGCTGTGCACCTTGGCATCTGAAGTGTTGTTGCTGCAGGTTGGGTCACCCGGTGGCCCAGTGCAGAAGACGCGTGCAACGGTAATGTATGCTTGAGCGTGTTCTTGGATTCCACTTCGAGTTCAACGGCACCGCCGCGGCGTCGGCGAAAACCCACAAGGTTTTCTAAGATGCTGGCGGCCCTTCACTGCGGATGTTCGGGGGCCCTGAAGGATACAGGCAAGGCCATGCGAGTGGTGTTCAAGTCCGCTTTCGGCTTGGAACCATGTGGCAACATCGAGCTGCTCAAAGAGATCGCTCTCCTGCTATGCCGTGTGGGAAAGTGCTCGCACGCAGCTCACGTGCCAGAAGCAGAATCGTCAGGACTCCAAACTAAGAGTGCAGCAGCGCCTCGTCCAGAATTCAAACTGCGCAGCTATGCCGGCTGCGCAGGGTCGCTCCTTCAACAACCGGAAACAGCCATAACTCTAGATTCCGCAGAAGCCCATAAACCGTAATGCAGCCGCCCGAAACTTCCATCATTTATTTTCTGGTAGAACGCCATACCAACAACCCCAAATCCCCATAGAACCCTTACAGTAATATTCATCGTAAACCCGCGTGGCATAGTAACCCTGACAGCTTTGAGGCCAGTGTTTACGTTCAGCCTCCAAGACCAGTCAGAGCCCGGGACCCTGACCTGGTGTTAGGGTTTTGGGCACTAGGAGTCTCTGGTAGGCTTCCTTTTCATTACATAGGGATTTAGCGGTTGAGGGTTTAGGGCATTCATCGGGATTTACATATGGGTCTCAGGGATTTAGGAGGGTGAAAAGTGCAGAGCAGTGTCTTTTCTGAGTCGCATGACCTCTTCTTGACGAAAGCGCTACGAAGCAATTGTCGGGTAAGGCCTATCCATTTTGGTCGCATTCGTCGCAACACAATGGTTAAACCAACCTTGGCGACTACTTGGATATGAGTCTCACCCCCAACTCCCAAGTTTCATCCTGCTTCCTCACCCATCATTGTCTCGAACCCTAGCTTAACAGTTAAACCTTCGGAATCCAAAAAATAAGGTTTGGGATGTCCTGTATTTGCCACGAGGCACTCGGCGAGTTATTCTTCTATGCCGGAGTTGCTATAAGGCTTGCTGAACTGGGTTATAAGGGATCTATACGGGTTTCGGGTTTAAAGCAAGTTTGCGTTGTGGTAGCCTTACACAGGCCAACATGATTGGGACAGTATTCATTCCTTGCCGCTTTATTTATATAGCTATTGAAGATGTTGATCTGACTCCCCCAAACCCTACTCCACTTGTGCAGGCCTTTCTATTCAGCCCACTGCCTCAAGAAGTCGAATAACACCTAAAGCGTAGATAAAACACCCTAAAAGCCCTAAAGCCCAACTGAAACCCCAAGAGCCCAAAACTCCCACACCCTCGATTAGCTGAAAGTGACGGCTGAGGCCTTCTCCTCCAGAAGTGACGCTTGCATTGGAGCGTCTCGTTTTCAGGACTTCGTCGGACGGCACATGAGGAAGGTTTGTTTATTTCGGGTTTCAATCATCCTCGTAGCATATAAGCTTTAGCGAGTAGCTGGATTTCTATGATCATCTCTGTGGGCGTTTTCGAGCTCGTCGTCTAGGGAGCCTGCAGCGGCTGGCGTTTAAGATTCAAGCGCGTCCGCGCAGGAAAGTCGGGTTTTGCATGTTCAACATGTGCCGAGTGCCTGACCAGCGGGCTTCAAAGTTCTAATCGTTCCGGGTTTGGATTTTAGACTCCGGGCTGGGCGTGTAGGGTTTGAAAGCTCAGGCCGTTAAGCAGCACATGGGCTTCAAAACAGTTTTTTGGGTTTATAACTGAACCCGCAGACTCGAGTCTCAAGCCGAAGCCCCCAGCCCCAAAACCCTAAACCCGAAGGCCCAAACAGCAAACCCTGAGCCCTAAACCCTAAACCGTGAATAAAGAAGCCTAGGTGTTGTTCCTGAGGGTTCCTAATATAGTTGTGGTGCAATTTGCCCCAAAGCCCCACTCTAACTATTGAGGCCCCGGTACTCTAAAGCCCAATGCCGAACCCTAAAACCCTGAAGCCCTAAACCCTAAGCCTAAGCTTCAAGCCCTTGGCACCATCCTGGAGGAACGAGTCTGGGGTCGAGCTCCTCTGCATGGCCAGACAGGACTGAGAGCCACCCACGCAGTGTTCAGGGCTTATGAGTCGTGGTAGTAGCAGTAGTGGTGGTGTTAGTAGTAGTAGTATTGGCATTGGGGACGTCGCACTGATCCAAGTGCTCGACGAGAGGGAACAGGCACATTCGCACCCGGCTGTTCTTATGACAGCATCACAACCTTGGTGATTCCCTGGAACAGTTATACTACTCTGATCGCATCGTTTGATGTTTAATCCAGAGCATCCAAAAACGAAGCCCCCAAGCCGGCTGCCGTGGACACCGGGCCAGCGTTCAACGAGGCAGTCGCTCCGCCAGGATGAGCGCTAGCACCAGTGCTGGTCTGCTGCAGCCCGCTTCCTGAGTAGTAGTAGAAGTAGTAGTAGTAGTAGTAGTAGTAGTAGTAGCAGTAGCAGTAGCAGTAGTCGCAGTGGTAGTGGTAGTGGGTAGTAGTAGTGGTAGTAGTGGTAGTAGTGGTAGTAGTGGTAGTAGTGGTAGTGCTGGTAGTCGTGGTAGTAGTGGTAGTAGTGGTAGTAGTGGTAGTAGCGGTAGTACTGGTGGTAGTAGTAGTAGTAGTAGTAGTAGTAGTAGTGGTAGTAGTGGTAGTAGTGGTAGTAGTGGTAGTAGTGGTAGTAGTGGTAGTAGTGGTAGCAGTGGTAGCAATGGTAGCAGTGGTAGTAGTGGTAGTAGTGGTAGTAGTGGTAGTAGTGGTAGTAGTGGTAGTAGTGGTAATGGTAGTGGTAGTGGTAGTGGTAGTGGTAGTGGTAGTGGTAGTGGTAGTGGTAGTG
>CAJNDV010004313.1:70741-87187 GCA_905221635.1 Symbiodinium sp. CCMP2456 | reverse complement strand
AAAACTTCCACACAAACTTCCTCACTCGTTTTGGCAAACTTCCTCTGTTTTGGGTGGTCGTTTTGTAGCTAAATCTTGCTAAAATAACAGAAACCAAGAGAACAGACATGATTGCAAGCAGGGAGAAAGCAAAGATATCACTTGAGAGTCACATGAGAATGTATACGCACGTTCCGAGGCCAAATTTTCGAGGAAGTTTGGAGGAAGTTTGGTGGAAGTTTATTTTAAACTGCTCCCAAACTTCCACAGACACCAGAGGAAGTTTCCACCAAGTTTCCCCTAAACTTCCCCCGACGCCAAAATTTTGCCGACGGCGGCAAACCAAACTTTTGCTTCGAAGCTAAAATTTTAGCTTTGCAATTTGACTTCGAAGGGAAAGCGAAAACAGGCAAAGTCAAAATTTTTAGCTTTGGCTTCGAAGTCAATTTTCTGGCTTCTTAGGTCTATTGGGCATGCAATTAAAGTCCATCCTGGTCCTTAGCCAAGCAGGTGAAGTTTGGTTCTGGGAACATGACAACGATCCTAAACCAGTCACTCTTTACCACGACGAGCCGATTTGGACACCACGAGCAACTCCAAGCGGACAACCATGGTGCTTTGGTTGATCAGCTGTGGCAGCGGGCTAAGCGGTTTGATCATGCATCTGGCCCGAGACTCAATGAAGGTGATCCCGACAGCCTCGCACTTTCTGATTTTGGCACGGTGGCTGGTAGCGAAACCGCCCGATCGGGCAAGCGCTCAGCCAGCATGGAGGGTGCCCGGATTTGCGGGAGGAGCTGGGGTGCGGAGTCGAAATTGTGAGCCAAAAAACGGGTGTCACGAAATTTTCTCTTTGCAGGAAGCGGAGGCCTCTGGCTTCGGCGGATTTTTTGAAAATAATGAACCTTGGCACAACTCAAACCGTCAAATGTATATCTTGTACATATCTGTTCGGACTAGTCCCAAGCCAGACGCAAAATATCATTGCGAAAAGGCTTTTTGCTCAGCAGACCCTAACTTCCCATTTAGTATATTTCCTGGTGAACATATGAGCTAGTCCGAAGCCAGCAGCAAAAAATGCCAATGAGAAAAAAGTTGCTTGCTTTGCAGACCCAAACTTCCTTGTAAATACGTTTGTAAGGTAGTTCCAAGCCATTAGCACAAATTTCTGTGAGGAAAACGGTCCTTGCTTAAAAGACATACATACATACCTTCTAGGCAGCCAGTCCTAGCCTCACAAACAGGTGTGTGGTCAGTAAACCTATATTTCTGTGACAATTACATACCTCGTACATATTTGTTTACACTAGTCCGTGAAAATACGTTTGTTGCCTAGCAGACCCAAGCTTCCGAGTACATATGTTCGTGAGGCAGTGTGAGAAATGCCTTTTGCTTAACAGACTTATCCTAGCCCCACCACAAATGTGTCAGATGTGTGGTCGCAAACCTACACGTCTTTGACAGTTAGATATCTTGTACGTAACTGTTTACACTAGTCAAAATAATCATAAAAAAACATGGTTCTTTGCTTAGCAGACCCAGACTTCATAATAAATAAATTTGCAAGGTAATCCTAAGCCATGAGCACAAATCCCCCCAAGAAAAATGGTCGTTGCTTAACAGACTTGCATACCTTCTAAGCAGCCA
This sequence comes from Symbiodinium sp. CCMP2456, assembly GCA_905221635.1. Taxonomy (NCBI): domain Eukaryota; class Dinophyceae; order Suessiales; family Symbiodiniaceae; genus Symbiodinium; species Symbiodinium sp. CCMP2456. The sequence goes on along the minus strand of CAJNDV010004313.1, from coordinate 85,561 downwards.
GTCCTAGCCTCACCAACAGATGTGTGGTCAGCAAACCTATACGTCCTCGACAACTATATATCTTGCACATATCTGTTCACACCTATCCTAAGCAGAAGCTAGTCCCAAGCTAGAAGCAACAATGCAACTGTGAAAAGATGTTTTTTACTAGCAAACATGTTTGTACGGTAATCCTAAGCCATGAGCACAGATCTCTTTGAGGAACAATGTCCTTGCTAAACAGACCTACGTACTTCCTATGCAGCTCCTTCAGCTGGTTTTGGGGTTTTCGGGTCAGGCTTTCGCAAAAGTCAGTTTTGGGTCCCCGAAACGATTTTGGGGCTTCCGGGTCAGGCTTGACTACCCTCCGAAAAATTATTAATTTTGGGTCCCCAAAGTGGATTTGGGGCTTTCGGGTCAAGCTTGACGACCCCAACTGGTTTTCCCTTGTCAAACTTTTCAGCAGTTTCTGGTCGTGGTAAGGTTTTCCTTGTCGTGGTTAAAATGCTGTTACCACGACAAGGGCATGACCTCCAGATGCTAAGTGGCATTTGTGCCAGAAATAGACTTCCAAGACCCAGTGAGATAGCCAGTTGGCCGCCATGGGCGACAAACGGCAGTCACAATTTTGTTGTTTCGGCGCGTCGACTCATCCACCACAGTGCACAGAGCACCCTGCAGGTGCACAGTTGGGGTATAGGTGTTACCAGTCCGGAAAAGCGCATGTCATTCCAGACAGCCTCTGCGAATTTCTTCTTACGAAACATCTGCTGATAGTGAAACGCACATGCGCTAATCACGCAGCTCCAACAGCAACACAATTTTGATGTTGACACGATGTCAGAAAACCTGGGTTGGGCTTGCAACAGCCAAGGTCTTAAGCATCGACCCTTCCAGCAGGCGATGTGTCGGGCAGCCGCTGTGACACTGCATGCTACGAGCCCGTAACATAATCCTGATAAACTTAGGGCTGAATCGAGGCTTCCAAAAAGAAGCAGCTTCAGGGACCAGCGAGGTGCGTAGCTTCGATGAACGGAGATTGAATGTCTCGGTGTTTGCACAGGAAGACTTCCTGGCTGCAGCTGAGCATGGGGCCAAAGCCTGCGCACGCCTGAGCTGATGTTAGATGTCTGTGTCAGTGCTTTTTGGAATGGCCTCGTCGTGACATCTCCGGCGCTTTGATGTCACGCTTGAGTCGATGCCGTACGGTTCCATCGTAAGCTTCCCCTTCCACGAGTTCGAAGACTTTAGCTTCTTTTCGCAGCTGCAGGGACAGGCCCATATTGGTTGAACATGCGCGAAACTTCCTGGCCACTTCGGCACGAGTCTGGGGAAGCACAGGCCCTTCGCCAAGCGCAGATGAAAGCAGAGGCCTACAAGGCTGCTTTGATATGGCAAAGGGCCAAGAGCACTCCACTGTCAAGACTCAGTTGAGAGGTTGAGGGATCACAATCGATACGAAGAACTATATAGAAACAGAAGTGGAATAGTCTTTGGGCTGAGTTGTTCAAAACGCGCCAGACCGTGCCACCCTTTCAGTCGAACAGCTTCGGCTTGGTAGCTTGACCATGCGAGGAGCACTTGCTGCTGTGGACCACGACCGAAGTAGACGTGATGTTGCCGTTTGATGGAAGGCTGGTCTGGAAGAATCGGCATGCGTTTGTGGTTCTGTAGTTCGATTGCAGGAAGTCTGGTGGTCACGAGGAGTCTAATCAGAAGCGCGCATATGTTTGTCGCCGAAGTGCATGCAGATGCAACTCGCAGATCAGTATTCTGTTGCCCGCATCGCCATTCCGGGCAGCCTTCCCCACGACGGTGCGGACACCGCAGAGCTGGTCGAGCAGACATCCAGGTAGCGGCAGTTGTGGGAGGCTGCATGAAGTAGCTTTTACATCGTATTGATACATGCATTGCCATGCCATGCCATGCCATGCCATGCCATGCCATGCCATGCCATGCCATGCCATGCCATGCCATGCAATGTTGCAGAACGAGTCGAAGGCCCAGCTTGCTTCGTACAATGCGTTCTGCTGTTCTAAAGGTTTCGAGAGAGGTCACCACGTTCTGTTTGCAAGGGCAAGTAGCGCCTGTTGCACCATGGACAGAATGCAGGGGTGCGCATTTGCGGCTTCGCCGCATGCTGCAACTCAAGAGAGGAAGTTGTAGCTCGCCTCCGATCTTGATCGGTGTTCACGTGTCTTGCGTGAGACTTGGGCTATGCTGCAGAGGGGCCGTTAACAGCTAGCAGCAGAGGACGAAAACCCTATTGCATTTGGGCTCAAGGGCAAGGCGGTCGCTGGCGGTCACCTCATAATTGAGGTTCGGCTTGCGGTTGGATTGGAATGCTGGGAGCATGCTGCTGTTGTTTGGAAGGTACACCGGCGAAAGTTGAGTAATTATGCTGGCTAGCTCTTTGTTCGGAAAACACCAGGTTGACATGGTGCCGCAGCAAGTTAGGGAGATGCAGAGAAAGACGAAAAAGTGCGATCCCACAATTTTACCAAGCACCTACGAGTCGAGGGTAGCGAAGACGCCATGCTGCCAACCAAATCAGACAAGGCGCATCATTTCCGAGCTGCTGGAAACATCACTGAAGCTATCTTATCTTTCTTGATTTGCCTCAGCAATCACCGACTTGTTGACATGCTTCGAGGCCGTAACCGTTGACAGACTTTTTCTGAGCAAGAGACCTTTGCTACATTGGTGGATATAGGGTTGCGCGCATCAGCAGAGCCATCAGATCCCAGAAAGTTGGGTGATTAGTCTGATCTGAGTTGGGTGGGATTAGGAAGTCACGACGAACAAGGCCATTTGGCATCCAGCCTGAGATCATCCTTGAACATCGTTGGAAGTGGCCCTGCAATCTCATTGTTCGGGTAGTTCTTGTGCATTGGGAAGGGCCCCCCACAACACCAGGAAAGCCCAAGCCACTCAAACTCAACCCAAAACATGAATCCATACCAGGTCGCCCCAGATGACGGCCTGTCCGCGCACACCTCCGGCACCACGGTGGGCAGCAGGAGGTCTCATATTTGCCCTGTAAGTTATTGAAATACTGCACTAGGTTATACATAGCAGTCTCACTCAACGAGGAGCACCTGTACACGCCGGCAACCAGTTGCACAACAAAAAATCGTCAAGGCACAGAACGCGCAGGGACCTGGTGTCCCAAAGTGTTAAAAACAAGCCGGCTCTCACTTCCTTCGCCACGAAGCTCGAAAGGAGGAACTCCTTGACAAAGGGGATGAGCATTATCGTCTCCAGAACACGCTTCGGCCTCAGACCTGACAATGTATACGTCTTAGGCCGGACACAGCCTTTGTGGTAACTCTTTGGTGCCGTGAGCTCTGGAAGTTGGGACCTGCTTGGCAAGTGGCGAAGGATGCAGAAGGAGTTGAACTTGCCGAAGTTGAAAAGGATCTCTCCGAAGCCTCCCATCGCTGCCCCCTCTCGTGCCTAAGCTGATCACTTCGTCTTGCATGCTCAGAAGTCAGCACCTACAAGTTGGATGTGGATCCATTGATGCTGGGAGCTCAGTGAATTTACCCCAAGGATTCGGTTTGGTTGTGTCCTTTTGGTCTGGATGCAGTGTTCAAGGCACTTGTATACCTGTTCATGGCACGGCTTCCGCACATGAAATGAATCCCGAAACTTGAACAGGGTATTGGGTTTTTTGGTCATGGGCTTGGCGCGAGCTTGGGGTTTCCAGTCTACACCACGGCCTGCATTCACCACCAAGGCCGCTGGTCATCGCTGCAGGCGTTATTTTAGCCGCCGCGTGCCGAGCGGAAATGGCACGAAGAGCAAACCTAGCAGTACTCTTGGCAGTGTCTTCAGAATCGTCCTCTGCCTCTTCCGGCGTCTTCATCGTTCATGTTCGCCGTCATCACTACCATCACAATAATCGTCGTCGTCGTCGTCCTCATGATCATCACAGTACCAATATACTCTACCATCATGGTGTCTGAGGCGTGTGCCGGAATGGTCAATGCCATTGCCTTTGTGATCGTACCGCGGACCAGCAGTTCAATTCAGCCTAGACCGCCGGCCCGGAACCTTTGACTATTGCCAAAGACGGACCTTGAGCCTGCACACCTGAACACCCGTGGCATCCCCCAGCTAATGAAGCCTGACGTTGCCCGATGACTGTGGGCTTCTTGAGTGGCCCCGATTGATGTCTAGAGGCTTTAAAGCGGAGGAGAGCAGACCAGAACAGATGGAAAGCCTGCACATCTCCTGAAAAACAGGACCATACAAGGTCAAACCCCGAGCCTCGGTGATGTTACGCTCGAGTTCATTCGTGCCCACAAGTTGAGGGGTTCAGGCGATTGAGGCCGAGGGGGACAAACAAGCGTCATTGCAAAAAGCTCCTTGCAGTCACGTCGTTGTTGGGCAATTCTCGAGCGAGTGGCAGAGGTCTGTGAACTGTCTGTGAAACCTGAAAGACCTTGCACCCGAGTCTCTGCAGGCAGAGTCGCTGGTGACCCACGTGACTGGAAGCGTGTCGAAGGCCCACCGAAACCTTCCACATCGTCTCTAGCTGTGAGAGAAACACGGGTGGACTCGAGCTCGAAACCTCGAGCACAGGTTGATGCAGAAGAACATCTTGGGATATCTTGGGTAAAAGCCCATGTCTTTTCAACTGAAGTAGTTGGACCATCAGGGTTTCCTCAAGTGCTGACAGCCGTGTGAGATGTTACAGCCAATCAAAACCCAAGTCCACTCCATGAGGATAGAGAACGCCCAGCTTTGGCCCACAGGTAGCCTTGCACAGTGTAGCGGAGCAGACCCAAGACATGATGCACGTGCTGCTGCCGGAGCCTTTTCGACGGCTCGGGCTTACGGCTGACACGTTCGGGCGTGAAGTGTGGATAAGTTACGGAGTTTCGGAGGTTTTAGACATTGGTTATCATTGTTTGGGTGATTAGGACTGCAACTACGCAAGGTGTCACACTGGCAGCGGGTGCTGCCATCTGCACGTGAGACCGAAAAAATTAGGAAGTACAAGCCTTGAGACCACGAAGCATACTCAGTCCAAAGCTTGCGAACGATTGATGGAGCGAAGCTTCGTCGCGATGAGGTTGGTTGTCTTCTTCATTCTTGGCAGCGTGGCCTCATGCTCGGTGTGGATGTGCTGTGTCGCAGAGGGACGCTCAACCATGTGACCATGATCCGTGGCAAAAAGCCATGGAAAGTATCAGAGACGCATTGAGTCTTTTCCCATGATAGACACTGATTGGCATGGTCTCTATGGAGTCAGAAGATCTTGGATTTGTTGCTTCTCTAATTGAAACGGTCAAGCTGACCTATCCAAGCTTCTGAAAGCGGACCTTCCTGTAAGTAGCTGAAGGCTGATTACAACCCAAACTCACCAACAAGGGCCTTGAGGCCCCGAAAGCCTGAAACTCGTCATCTCGTTGCATCCTTTTTGCTACAATCCCACCACTGCAGCTATCCGCGTTGTTGCTCTATCCCGATGATTAGCAGCAACTCCGAGTTCTCCGGCTGCTTCATCCGGCGCAGTGCGGCACCGGCCCAAGCTCGGAGGTGAAGTGCTTCGGCTTCTTCCAAAGCAGGGTTCTCTACAGCTGTTTCAAGGCGCAGGGTGGCATGCATGCGCCAAGCGGCGTGACGAAGAGCATAGACATTGTTAAGACGAAGTTGTCCACTATGCTAGCTCAACCTTGGCTGGCGCTTGTCACGCAGATTCTGTGTTTGTCTGTCTCTGTCTGTGTGTGTGTGTGTGCGTGTGTTCCCGTGTGCCATTTGTATACTTTGGGTCTGGTTCTGCACCGACCCAATCATCACGCCAGCCCAGGTGAAGATGGCAGACATGGGCTACGGAATTGCCATGACGAGTTCGTCATTCCTCCTGGCCGGAAGCTTACTCGTCTCGGCTCTGTCGGAGGTTCGTGTAGGGTCCGACTGCCTGGGATCGTAAGGTAGCCGGATTCCCACCTTGTTGCATCGGTTCTGCAGAGCCGTGCCGAACTTGTCGTCGGGTTTTGATGTGGGTTCGTCGTCAATTGGTTTTCAGGTTTCGACAAGGCATGGTTCTCTCATCCTTCCCACGCGTGGAACTCGTACGTCGGACTTATGCGCTCAAGGCTTACGCAAGGCAAGTGTCAATGTTGTACTTAACCCGATTGCTTGCTCATCTCCCCACGATCCAACAAAGCTGCCGAATGCAGATGCTGTTTGATGTTTGCCTCAGCATTCAGTCACCACAGCGGTGCGTACGGGTGTGAGCGTGTGTGGGGATTCTCGCCTTCTTTGGGAAGGGGGGCTATTGGGACGTTGCAACGGCTTCGACAAGGCAGACACATCCGCCTCCCGCGATGCAGCATGATGATGACATACATTCACAATGGGAGCTAGTTTTGTCATAGAATTGTTGGGTTTTCATTGTGCCATGGTTCGGGAATTAAGGCCAGTTACATCAGAGACAAGCGCTCGATTGATTAAAGAGATGCGCGTGAATTGTCAAGAACATGCACGGGAATTATCATTCACATGTGCAGGTTCTGTTTAGGTTTCAGGGTATAGGGTTTAGGGAATCCGTTTCACGTGTCTGGAAAATCTTTTCCGTGTGCCTGAAAAAAAGCCCTGCGCCTTGCACCTGATAATCCCAACCTGTTCTCGATAGATCCGGCGCAAGTGCTTGATAACGCCGCTCCATGTGTTAACCATGACGCCTAAAAAACATCACCCATTCACAGTAGACCGCCGATTCGCAAACCTGAACGTACAATCCCAACCCCAGAATCCGAACCATGAAACCCAAAACCTAAAATCCTGAGTCGATTGTGGAAGCAGCAAGTGTCAGCAGTTGGGAGACTTGAGAGTCGTTTTCGCAAGCAACAAGAGTTCAAGAGCGCAGAAGACGAAACAGAGCTACCAAGAGCTGTAGAGCAGCACGGTCTTCCGAGGGGCCTTCGTCGAACACTATTGCGAACCGAAAGCCACCGTTCTTCGTCCATGCATCCGCGATGCCACTGAGCTGGCCGGTGCTGGCGTGTCTGGGTATGATATGTCCTGGCAATCGGCAATCCTGCATCCTGCGATGAAAAGTCCCCAAACCCAAAGTCGACATGGGCACGGGCCAAAATGTGTGACGCCCAACGGGCAAGGTGTTGGCAATGCTCCTGTACCACAACAGCCAGGAGCTGCACCCGACAGAACATGCCAAACTTGAGCGTGTGCGACTTACTGCAAGTAGTAATTGCGATGCGCATTTCAGGCTGTCACTGAATTTGATTGAGCATCGTTGTTCTTAGAGTCCGAATTCGCGACATGGCCAGGAGCTGTCGGCCTACATCCTCAGTCTGGCCTCGGACTGAATCACCACATTGAAGATGACGCTTCTGAGGTGTTGTAGTCGGCCGCAAATTGAAGCGGGGATGGCCACGTGTCGGTGGACCGATGACAGCCCCTCCGTCTGTCCCTGTAAGGTCTGCGCGCTGTTTTGCGAAACTACCGGCTGGAGTATCCATACGTTTGAGATGCTAAGGGGGCTCCCGAAGAGCCGAGAATGATCGGAAGCTTGCTACGACGTCAGACTTCAGAATCCCACCCACGCGCCTTTCACCGAAATTCGCATGCCATCGAGAGAAGTAAAGCCGATTGCGAAGCCAACGCCTGATTATCCTCCGGCCATTCCGCGTCTCACAACACACAATCTGATGCAACATCCTGGCACTCGCAAGTTTTGTCACCTTCGGCTCTCGCCCAGGCCTGTGGGCTGCAGAATGGCATCATGTCCTCCTACAGCGGTTCAGCCATCCGCACCACGCACATGACGGGCATCGCCACGGACATCGGTCTCATCACCGGGAGGCTTCGAGTTCACGGTTGTAACTCATCCCGAAAGCCCTTCAGAAACTTCAAGGCGAGCGGTTAGCCCAGAAGGTTTAAGCCCTTCAAGCTGCTGCACCTATTCACCCTCACATGAGCCGTCGCACATGCCAGACGGAAGCCGCAAGCAGGCACTTGATGTCCTTCTTTCAGAAGCGGTGCTTCGGGCGTTGCCGATGCTGCCAGAATCGCAAGCTCCTGGGCTGGCTTTAGAACGTGCACTCAACGCGAAGGGAGGCTATCATCAGCGTGCTGCCATGGCGTAATCATGCTTACACTTACTCGAACAAATCATGATTAGAGCCAGCGCGAGAGAAGTCTGGGCTGACGTCGGGTCCCACGAATTTCCGTGAGAGCAGGGAAGCACCACATACCCCCATGCTGCGGTCCCACACAGGGTCGCTGATGAAGAGGCTGGAGACGAGAGGCGCACTGGGTCGGGTGTAGTTCACTCCCGCAGATAAGCGTGATAAGATGTTTGCTTTGTTTGCTTTCCTGCGGTGAGCGCACAGTGAGATGGACGCGTTGTCCGACTTTCGCACTCGAGACCAGACAAGTCACCATGTCATGTCAGCTCTCAGCATGAACAAGGCTGTACTAGAATTAGTTGGCAAAGCCACACCCCGTGTTCTCGACAGTTCAGTGAGCTTCTTCGGAGCAGGAAGCTAATGCTTCTGGTGCTGCTCCTGTTCAGCTTTGTCGCAGGAGCGTTGTTCTGGCGTGAGAACTGCAGTAGGATGCAGTGGGCTTTTGGGAGCTCCGGCGTTCAATTCGAACTCCTGTGGCTTGCGTGCTGGGCGTTCCTTTACAACTTTCAGGGCTTGCAAGCATCGCCGCAGTCAGGCAATGTCCTGCTTGATGGTGGACCACTAGATTCACTCGATTCAGAACAAGCCAAGCTGTCATCTTCGCACATCTGAACCGCTGTTAAGCGACAGTTCTGCGGAGGTCTGCAAGTGGCACGGATGGTGAACCTGAGACCTTTTCGCCCATCGCCCAGAAGGAAATCTTTGCATGCCCCAGGAGTCGCAGCGGGAAGCGCTCTCGCAACAGCGGCTGCCGAACTCAGCTTGCTGGTGCCCGGTCTTGAGCAGATATATCAGGTCTAGTCGAGTGCTCTCTTGGTTTGCATGTTTGCGCTCCTGGTGCTGACGGAACCACTGGCCGTCGAGGGAGTACGATACAGCAGAGCTTCGGTCTAACGCAAGAGGTTCTGAAGCGAAAGGCATCAGGCTAGAGGTGCACGAAGCTATTTGGGGCAGCTTCATCTATGACTTCCCTCAGCGCCGAAGCCCCACATTGCTTTACTGGGTAATTCATCGTTGGTGCAGGTGCCAGCCATTATCAGCTTCATCGCCGGCATTGCGTACATGATCTGGCAGCACAACCGAGCCGAGTTGATGGACCAGGCTGGTGCTGCGAATTGATCCCTGGCCGATGCAAGTCAGCAAGCTGCGACTACAGTAAGCTCCCGGCATCCAGGAGCAGCTCTCGGGTAGGAAGTCCATAGAGGCTGTGACAGTGAACGGTTTGGACCACTTGTATTCATGGGCGTTGCAAAGTTGCATGTGCAAAGCTTCAGGTTGGTGGAGGTTCGGTGGTCGGTGGTCCCGGAAGCCCGAGCCATTCGGTAAGCGTGCTTACGAAGACCTTCAAAACTTTCTGTCTATCCCAACCTGCAGTTGATCTGATCATGCGCACCCCTCTTCCTGCAAGCCTTCACTTCAGTGACAGGCAGCAGAGGTGCAGCTTGGCTGCACTCACACCGAAACCATCAGAAACCATCACGCCATCTCATCAAAGACCACCCGCAGGGGGGATGAGGCTCCCACTGAATCTCCCTGAGACCGACATGCCCAGAGGTCAGGAGTCTAGAAAGAGGACCCTTGGCCATAGCCTCGTTCCACACGAGCCGCGTCCCTTCACTGGCCATGCAGATTATGCACGCAAGCGACACAGCCTGCATGAATGTGGGCCACGTGCAGAGGGGCAGTTTCAACGCGAAGCGCTGTCCAAACGCCCCCGAGCCTTTCTGCGGTTTCGAGCCCCGCTCGGTGAACCAAGGCCCGACCCGGATTCGCCAACCGCTCAGCCGCTGAAGTGCGTCGGCAGCTCAGAATATACAAGCCCACCCTCAGCAAAAATCAGAGAATCCGCTGCGGCTTTCCGCAAGCTCGCGCAGCTGACCTGATAGCGAAAATCTCGGCGCATTCTACAAACAGCAGTCTCCATCTCAGGTTGTCGTCAGAGTTTAAACTCGTCAGAGACCATCTCTCGTGGATGTTCCTCGTTTTCGAGTTGGAGACTGCGAGAGGTATCCGGGGAAGCAGCACTTCTAGCCTTCTGTAGGGATATTCCGCAAGGATCTGCGAAATGTCATGGAGTAGCCGAGTAGCCGGAAGTGGTGGGAGGGCGACAAGCAGGAAGGAGCCATGTGTGGACAGAAAAAATTCTACCTGGTGGAAACTTGTGGAAATCCTCGTCCAGTAGCTTGCGAGAGCTGTGCTGCAGTCGATACGTAGGTCCTAGTAGGTATCATGTCCTCTCATGCAACAACTGTTCTCGAGAACTCGGCAGCTATATGGCCGTAAGAACCCTTGATTGTTGGCTTGGAGGGTTTGACTGGCCGCAAGAAATATGCTGAGCTCTTGGCTAGGACGGCAAGGAATGTAGCGATCGAACTTTGTCCACGGTCCTTCGGCTTGACTTCACAAGGTGGCAGTGGCAATTTGCAGATGTTGCCCGCTTGCTAGCATGTCCAGAGGTGTATGAACTCTGTGACAGCTGCACATCGATTCTGCACGCGCTTGTCACTGATACTGTTATGCCACTGTTATGCGCTGCGCATCCGAGGTCGCTGCTACAGAGATGGAGCCTCCAAGGTCCCCGGGTGGCTTTGCATTGCGGTATTGGGTCCAGTGGCACGAGCGGCTTCGATTGCGGCTCCAGCCTTGAGATTCCTCCTAAAAGGGCCCAGACGTGGGCGCAAACGTGTCAATGATGATGGTGCGTCTTCATTGCGTCCAAGCGAAATACTGTCAGTGATAATGCTGTGTCTTCGTTGCATCCAAGCGGAATACTTGGTGCCTGCATCTTGCAGCAAACCTTCAGGCAAGCAGACTTGCCGAATCTGCCAAAAGGGCGGCTTTCCTGCAAATGAGGGTTGGGAGGTTCGGGCCGGAGTTTGAACATGGTACTGTCCAGATTCAGTGCAGCCGAACTTCGGAGTTGCAGCTTGCAAGTGCATTCAGGATTTAGGGAATGGGCCGTTGAGTGGTCAGCTCTGGAAGCAGAAGCTGCGTTCGGCAGGCCAGAGACCGCGGCAGACGAAGCAGAAGGCCCCTGAATCCAGGATCGCCGGATCGCTTCTTGGACAGCGTGCCATCTCGATCGCTGGCGGCGCGAGAACTCTTTACAGGGCGCTTGGCAAACGGAAGCTCCAGTGCCAATTTGGACCACATGTCAGAGCCCCGAAGGTTCCAAGATGTCCACAGGAGATCGCTGACAGAGGGGTCAGCCAAGGCCCTCGCTATTAGGTTATGAGTTATGAGACATGATATGGTCAGATATGCGCAAGAGCTTCCCTGCCCCCCAGCCGCTCCCATCTCCAAAGGAGAAAGGGGGGCAACGTAGCTGGGATTAGGACTCCTTTTGAAATGGGGGATAGCGTTTTCAGGGGACCTTCCGCCGGAAAGGAAGGTGAGTTTCCTGCTCGGTGCGTTTGAAAGGAAGCCTCTGTGCGTCTGCCTTTCGTTGGATCCACCAGCTGGTGGGGCCGTCGGTCCCGAAGCCTTCGACGTACTTGCAATGCCATCTTCTGGAAGGTTTGTGGATGAAGATCTGCGAAAACGCTGTTGCTGCCCGGACCCTGAGAGGAACCCTTGGCCAGGTTTGGGTTATAGCCAGTACGGTGTACTGGTATGGAATATACGCGCCATCAGCCAGACACTGCATGCAGACTCTGCAGCTCTCACGAGTCCAACTTTTGGAAACACCATGCCGAATGATTCTCGAAGGTGACTTTGACCGTTTTGTCAAGGTCCATAGACATGCTCGAAACTGCCAAGGTGTGCTGAGCAGCTCTCAGGCGCAAAAGAGGGGAATGTTTTTGGTTGTCTACCATCGAGAGATGTTGATGTACGCGGGAAGTAACGACAATTTGTTAACTTTGCTTCGTCGGGTTGGCAATCATTCTGGATGCAGTGGACTTCCTTCGCCCTTCGCGTGTCCATCGCAAATGGCGAAGGTCGTCGATTTCGGCAGCGAGGCGAATGTCAGCGCCATCGCGGCCAAGGAACGACAATTGTGCATTGGGAAGTTCACTGCTAATTGGGTCACCGCAAGTAGAGCTCACTCGACTTTCTCGTTTCTGTGCATCGCAGACTGGATAGATGTTGCGATATGGTTCGTCTGATATTGCCATCTTGCTGCGAGGGCGCAGAAGACCTGCGAATCAGCTTCCTGCGTCGGTACCTGAGTCGACTCACTGTGGTTCGTGCAGGCACGGCGTTCGCAAACGCACGTTGAGATCCAGAATCCAGGAATCAGGAGAGGAGGTGGCCCAGTGTTCAAGGCAGAAGTCGCAGAAGCTAGTGGCATGAACAAATGCCTTGCTTCTGGATGGCTTCTAAGCTGCAATGTCTGACAGCCTGGTCTCTGCGGGCCGTACTGGTTCAAGTATGAAGATGGAGATATGCCCTCAGCTTCAGCACGCGGTGTGGAGCAAAAGCCCTCTAATGCTTCAATGGCAGAGCGCCAAGTGCCCGAGCCCTGCGGCCTGACCTTCGGTGCACACTCCCAGGCTCTGGAACTGTTCGTTCGGGAGGCAGTGAGATTGGGTGCAGGCCAGGTGGGTCAAAGCGCTCGGGACTAGGAAGTGCATAACGTGCTCCAGCCAATCGCATGTCTGTCGTTTCCCGGATGTGGTCTAGAAGCATAGAAATCAGACCTGTCCCTTCTAGTTGTGGCTTGGAATTTCAGGGTCAGGGATCCCGTTAGGGAGAATCTTTCATTGATGTTGCTAAGTCTTCCTCGCGCCGGGAGTGCAGTCCCGATTCATGCACATTCTCAGAGGCGAAGGCAGGTTGGCTGATCGCTGCAGATGGTACCTCAATGCCAAGCACTTTCTTAAAGGCAAGCACTTTGGGTGCGATGCATCTTCAAGAGAACCTTTTTGGCTCTCAAGCCGTGCTTTGCTTTGAGGTCGAAGGTGTGCTTCTCTGGCTCTCCAGAATGATGAAGCTTAGTTTACAATGCTCCGAATCGGGGTCCTGTCAAATTTCAGCTTGCCATCGTAAGGATGTTCTTCATGGTTCCTTCGTGCAGCAGCTCCATGTATGTCAGGGGATACCACTTCACTTGATTTACTGATCTTGGGTGTGCCACCGCACCTGGGGCTCGTGCTGCAAACCCAAGCACCGAGCACACAGGGTGCGAGCCACCATTGCCGCCAGCGTTCTCATCCTGAGGCGGAACGTCCAGCGCTTAGCAGGCTTAGCCTTCTGGGACTCGGTTGCAGGGAAAGGTCCACGGACGCACTTCGGCAGGCTGAATCTCCAGATTGCAAAGGGTTTCTCTCCAAGCTACGAGAATATACACGTAGGTGCGGTACACCGAAAGAGCATCCGGCTCTGAATTGCATGAGCACCAAGCTACGCGTGATGCACGATCCCATCTGCTTGCAGAGCATTGGGGTTCCTTCTCAGAACCTTCGTCCTGTCGAATTGTTGCAAGATGTTGCAAGAGTTGCATCAGGCTGACGACCCGCTCTTGGAAGTTGCACTTGATTTGTTGTCAACTGTCCTTCTCGGACAGACCTGCTGGCACAGATGACCCGTGCATGCACCCGATGTGTCGAACACCAATGCGCATGATGCTACATGATTGTAAACTTGTGCTTTTAAGACTCGGGGCAACGTTCAGGTCGAATTCCGCCACGCTGTGGAGCAGCTCCGCAAGGATCCCTGGCTTCCAAGTCTGACTTTTGGTTTCAGGTTGTTAGGGACGGAAGATTGACTGTGGGTTGCTCTTTACTTCAGACTGTTCGGCCCACCACGAAGATGCATGCAGGATTGTTCGATTCAGATGCAGACCTGTTGCCCTGTCTGACAAGAGCTAAAGAGCAGTACCAAAGCGCGAGCCTTGTCACTGCGTTCGTTGCTACTCGTGCTACTCGTGTTCTCGGTCGGCCTCTATCCATATCGAAGTCACTCGAAGCAGGTGGCTTTAGAAAAGGCCCCTTTGCAGCACCTCGCTAGCAGCAATCGCCCAACAGTATATCAAGCGGGAGAGTCGAGTTTGGCAGCCAGGAAGTTGCCAAGACAGCCGCGGAGCGGGTTCAGGTCGCACTTGACGATGTCCCAGGCATGGACCTCGCTGGGCCATACCTCAAAGGGTCATGTCAAATTCGGCTAAACACCAAGTTCTCCTTGTAAAATTCGGCCCTTTAGCATCCCGAATCTGCAACCCAAAAGATGAATATACTGAAACCGAAATGTGTGTATAATGTATGTTTACTAATACACACACACACACACACACGTACTTACATACCTGCATACTTACTTGCATGCCCATGTGCGCACACACGTACATACGTGCATGTATACATGCATACATACATACATACATACATACATACATACAGTACATACATACATACATACATACATACATACATACGTACATACATACACACACACACACACTCACATTCACACAGAGACAGACGGACCGACCGACCGACCGACGACAGACAGACAGACACAGACAGACAGACAGATAGACAGACAGACAGACAGACATGCAAAGTGGATATACACACATGGCCGGTAGAGTTGACTGCAAAGTAGTAGTAGTAGTAGTAGTAGTAGTCGTCGTTGTAGTAGTAGTAGCAGTAGTAGTAGTAGTAGTAGTAGTCGTAGTTGTAGTTGTCGTTGCAGTAGCAGTAGCAGTAGTAGTAGTAGTAGCAGTAGTAGTAGTGTAGTA
>CAJNDV010004313.1:43341-70641 GCA_905221635.1 Symbiodinium sp. CCMP2456 | reverse complement strand
TAGTAGTAGCAGCAGTAGCAGTAGCAGTAGCAGTAGTAGTAGTAGTAGTAGTAGTAGTAGTAGCAGTGGCAGTAGTGGTAGTAGTGGTAGTAGTGGTAGTAGTAGCAGCAGCAGCAGCAGGAGTTGTTGTGGTGGTAGTAGTAGTAGTAGTAGCAGTAGTAGCAGTAGCAGTAGCAGTAGCAGTAGCAGTAGCAGTAGCAGTAGCAGTAGGAATAGTGGTAGCAGTCGTCGTCGTCGCAGCCGTAATACAGTAGTCGTAGTAGTCGTAGTCGGGTGGGGTGATGGGCTGTGGGTGGCGGTGGCGGGGGGGTGGGGTGGGGGTGGGGGTGGGGTGACATGAGTAGTAGCAGCTGTAACAGAAGAACTTGTTGTGGTAGGATGAGGAGCAGGAATCCTCGCCGTCGTCGTCATCGTCATCTTCATAGGTAGTTGCATTGCATCTTCTGACGGAATATGCATATGGCATACGGATATCATCAGCTGTTATTTTGAGTGTATGAAGTGGAGTCCAGTGCAGTGAGGCGAGTCCTGTGGAAAGAGGTTGGACCTGCCTTGGCGCAGCTTCCACACGCCGCAGGAGACTCTCTCAGCTGCTGTGTTGGAGGTTGTGGGTTTTGAGGTGAGATGAGTTTTGGAAAGGTCGATGAAAATTTGAGGCCGTTCGGTCTCAGTCCGACCATGCAGGGCCAGCCGGGAAGCGGCCACGGCATCGTTTCATACAAAAGTTCTGGAACAAAGTGCATTAGTTGACTCTACGTTCCCGCATCTGTTGCAGGATCTCGAGCCCGGGTCTCGGACCAATAGCGCGTGGGGGGAGGGGGGGATGAATGCGTGCTTCTGTTCCCCTTCCTTCGTAGCCTTCTTATTGAGAGCCAGTCAAGACCGGCAAGTTCATGCTAATTTGGTTTTGTTCTTGTATTATCGCTTGCCCACAATGTATGGCTCCAAGGGTGCTCGAAGTTCCAAGTGTGGATGCAGTTGCTTGCGGTCCGTTTCTGCTCGCACGTTCTGAGAGCTGAGTCGGAATTGCACCTTGGAGCCCGTCCCTGCTTCTCTCCAAGTAGACTTGCCTAGCTCTGGAGCATTTATCGTCACAAATTTGTCCTGGTGCGGCAATGCCGCTTCGCCAGATGAATGTCAATCCTCGTGACTTCGAAGCTGGCTGCAAGCCGATGCGGGCTTTGTGCTTGTATCATCTTGTATCTGCTGTGCCCTCTTTTGAATCATCGTGGCATGCCGATGGACACCAGGCTGCCATTGTGGTTTGGAGATTATTGCATGAAAGACGAGGCCGGGCATTGTTGCACAGAACCACCCGCAGCCACATCAGAGTAGCAACAAGGCAGTAGATCATGTCTAGCGTTAAGCTGCAGAGGCGAGTGACATTGTAATCTGCGCAGATCAGCCAGCCAGTGGTGCTTGCAAGGAGCATGCAGAGGGGCGAGAACGACTTGGCTTCTTCCTTGGTTCCTCAGTCAGCATTCATCAACGCCGGGGTTGTGATGCACCTGCGGCTTCGATTTTTGGTGGCTGGAAAGCCGGATGCTTTGTAGCACCTCTTGTGCATGCGAAGCTTACTTTTTTCAACACCGCATGTGAAGTGATGTTTGGTCCAGTTCTTGATTTCAATCGACTCAATTTAACTGGGCCTCGTGCACTCCAACCTTATTGCAGAAGCTCTCGCTGAACTGGCTGCGGATTGGACTGAGGAGGTGAGCAGAGGCTCAACGACAACGAAACAGGGTTCTGCCAACCCCAACTACTGCTGAAACGTTGAAGTTCTGGCATTGCTAAGTCATGGTTCCTCCAAGGTGCACAACCAGATATGCTTGAGCAGGCCCTGCGGCACTTGGAGAATGGTAGTGATAGCGAATTTTAGGGAGATGGCTTTCTTCAACTGTGATGGGTTCAGGCGTGATCATGTGCTCTGCTCAGGTGAGTTCAGGATCTCTGCCTGCCGGGCCTGATTTTCAAGCATTTCTTAAGTCTCAGATGGTCTGCAATGGTCAATCCAGCATGCCAGTTTTTTGCTCAAGGAGCTCGAAATCGCTCAGCCCGGCTGTAGGCCCAGACCTTGACCCACAGCCTCCTCCGCTTGCAGCTTGCGCTGCTTTAAAGATGAACCAAAGACAGCCACATCTCGCTCATTTTGCCGTCGCACAGGCGCCTGATCATCTGGATGAGCAGAAAATTTTCACCGCCAAGCATCCGGGCACCTACGGACGGAAGGGATAAACAGAAGTTTCTCAGTAGAGACCATATAGCATTGTCCACGAAGATTAGCATGACATCCGGCCATGCAGGGAGCGCGTAGAGGATATCTAGACTAGACGGTCGTCCGTACTGTGGCGTGAACCTGCCCAGTTCAAAGCAGCAGAACTTTTGGTGGACTTGCCACTGTGACGAGCACCACGGCTTCCGTGACGGCCCTGCCAGGACCCGAACCGGCAGATGTGAAGCCAAAGGATGCTTCCAACCCCACCGAGGACATGCAGGAGATCTTTACTGACCCTTCCAACGCGGAGTTTGAGAGCCTAGAGACCGCAGTTTGAAGATATTGGGCCAGCGTGCAACATGCAGCAACCATGCCGGAATTTTGTAAAATGATGTAAAGGGATTGTTTCAGCGAGGCAGAGCAGGATAATGAGATCTCAGCAAGGAGCGAGCCACGACCGACACCAAGTTAGATCCATTTTGAGTCTCTTGCTGGCAGGATCCCGGCCCACGCAAGGGACCCATTGCAGCATGCCTGGTGCTAAGTCCGCTTGGGCTCGATCCACATTCGGTACAACGTAGTACAGAGTGCGTTGTTGCGTCGGTCCTTGACTCTCGCAAATGGCACCGTTCGAATTTAGGGTTTTCATCGAATTGACAACCGGGTGGGGGGTCAGCAGAAGCAGAGTTCACCACCTGGACAAATAGGCGACGCTGCTCTCCCGAAATGTATATTTCATCAGTTGGCGTACAATCTGCCTGGAATCAGGCGGTGCCCATGAAAGCGCAATCGAGCGGCGACCCCCAAGGTGTCGGGATTGCTGTGCTGATCGTGGCGGTCGCGATACCACTGCTGCGCTGAGGAGTTTTGAAAATTTGCCCGTCTATACCGTGCTAAGCGTTAGGTGCAACTGCATGTCTCTATGCATTGATGTCCAGGGCAGCGCCGGTGCAGTTGGCTGCATTCTTTTGTTCATGGTGGGGCGGGTGGAAGGTGCGGTTTGGATTTCGACGCCAGTTGCAGGAGTTGGTATAGTTGGTTCCGGCTGTGGATACAGTGAAGCGAAGCAGCGATTGAATACCTGCCACCTGCCGTTTTCAAGTTCTTACGTGGCTCTTGTGATCATCTGCGTCATCATGTCTCAAGGTGCACAGGGCCATGTTTGTTGTGCTGGGCTAGGACGGACATTCCGCATCAGCCTCAAGCCCTAACTTTATGATGCAGCCGTTTTGCTTCAGAGCATTTCCCGCAGCAGCGATGCGGATGTTGAACCAGGTTGCCGGACGCCCAGGTCTGGCCTTTGCTCCTACAAGAGTTACTGTACCTGCCTGGTGCCAGCGTCACGACGTAGGAGTCCCGTGGACCATAGCGACTTGAAGCGCCTCCCCCGCGCTTCACATTCCCACCACACCAGCTCATAAATGCAGCGCGACAGGGATAGAAGGCCAAACAACGCACAATGTTGGGGTGTGTTGGGCCATCTTGCAGGGCAGCAAAGGCCCCTACCCAATACATGTATGTCAGAGAAGCCGAGACTCCTCGAACCCGCGGCTCTGAAGGCCAGATCCTCCCGCCTTGCTCGGGCACTTGCAGCAGGGAGCCACTTGGGCAGCAAAGGCATTTCTGACTCCCGAGAATCTCTAGCTCTGGGCCTGCAGGCTCCAAACCCCGACAAGGGGAACCTCAGTTCAAAGTGGCAGTCTACAAAAGATCACGGGTTGTGACGTGTCCCTGTCGTGCAAGGTCTCAGGCGCACCTTCTCAAGTTCGAGCAAGGCAGACGGCTTGCACGTAATGCAAATGAGGGCTTCAGAGCTTCAGGCCTTCAGGTACGATGGGGCTTGTGGCGCGCAAAAGATAAGTCGTTGCACGACCTTCAGATCCCAGCTCATGTCTTTGTAAATTTAGCCGGCAGCTTCGTGAGCTCAACTTGAATTCGACCATGCACAGACATGTGATGTCAGATGACTTGTGTCAGGTTGTCAGCTCTCCCGACGAAGCCATCCGAGATATCCGAGATGGGGCCACACTTTGTGTCGGTCCGCGGGTGGCAGAGTGGAGGGGAATACACAGACGCGAGCCTCACTGACCCCCTTCATCTGCAAATACGGAATCACCATCTAAGATCAGGCTATCTCCCAACGGTACCAGCAGAATAGGTGTAATTGGAACTTTGGCGAGCGTAGTTGTGTTGTCGTGTCCTGTCCTTTTCATTAATCATTAATCTTCGCGACGCGACGAGGACACAGTCGATCTAAGTTGTGGGTGTGGAAAATCTGGATGGACCCCAGTGATTTGCTTCAGGCACAAGTTTGGAATCATGACCTGGGGCTCAGTGCTTGGGATGTAGGTGTCTAAGCACTCCATTCCTCAGACTCATGGTTGAGGGTGTTTACTTGACGCACTCCCAAGATGCAGGCAGCGACTGGTAGTACAGAGCCCAAAGCCTCTGGAGAACAGCTTTGTGACTCCTTGAGGCGGCTTCGGCCTCTGTGGAATCCCAGAGAACCTCCTCGATGCAATGAGGAAGAAGGCCTGTCGGTGAATCTAGGAGCTTTTTCAAGCGTTCTCTTACTGTTGTGGACGTTGGTATTTGATAGCGCCTGGGTTTGACGGCGGGCACGAGTCGCACGAGGTAGTCAGAAAACAATCTCGAAAGAATTATTGGTTTGATGATTGGCCCCACGAAGGAGCCTGAAAATGGTCCTCGCAGTCATGGAGTAGAATCTGAATGAAAGTGCCAGTCATGCATGTTGAGGAGAGGCGGATGCATGTCTGATGTGTGGTCATGCAAACTCGTGGGTGTTACAGATCCGTTCGTGAGCTTAGGTTCGAATGGCAATTCTCCCATTGGCCGTAGCTCTGTGCGTTCTGGCTGAGTTTCGCGACCTATTTTGCAAGTTGGAATGGAGCCATTGGACCTGTCACGTGCAGGGCGTCAAAGACTTGACAGCTTGCATCTCAGAAGCAGCCGGAAATGCTATGAGTTCCCAATCAACTGACTGCAGCCTTCCTTCTGCGCCTTTGTAGATGCTGCGCAGAGCAGATTTGACATGCAGTGCATTTTGGGACAACGACGGCAGGTGTGTCTAGTGCCGGCTTGCTTGTGTGGTGTTGGGGGGCAACCACGGTGCGATCATGGCACCTCTGCAATGAAGCGATGTTCTCAATTCGCGGGATGAAAGCAAAACACCCCAAGCCTTTCCGAGGCAGTGTCCAACAACGCCGGTGTTGATGATTTCGGCTTGGGCCTTCTACTGCAGTCGAGGCTTTCTGGTTCGGTGCCTGTTTACGCCAAGTGCGGGTCTACACGTTACTTGGGCGTTCGCATCCGCAAAGGTGTTGTGGAACTTGAGACCTGGAGTGTACCTGGCCAGGCAGATCAAGCGCATGATCTCCTCGTATGTTGGCGAGAACAAGCTCTTCGAGGAGCTGCTTGGGCTTATGGTTTCAACATGTTTCACTCACGGCTCAATTTGGGTAACGCTGCTCGTTCAGCCAGGAGTTGTACCTTTCCGGGCAGCTTGAGGTCGAACTGACACCCCAGGCCGGGTAACATGGTGTGGAACCCGCTCTCCTCTGGTGGCCTCTAATCAAGTTAAGTTGCACACTGCACAGATTGCGTTTGTTTGAGCTGGCGAGGGATGTGGAGCCCGAGCACAGGAAAGCACAGGAAGTGTCCTTTGCTTTGCTACCCGGGTCCGGATAAAGACACAGAAGATTCATGCCATGTTCCAAGCAACCCTCGCCTCAGCTTCTTCAGGGCACCCTGGCAGAGCGCCTTCGTGCAGGCCTTGTCCTTGTGTGCACATGTTTGGGAGCACGTCTTGGTATAGTTACTCTAGTCTCTGCAAATCCTGTTTTCGTTGGCTAAGTTTGTCGTTGGGCATGTTGGATCCGGGTCTGAGTTTAACGATCTTTTCACTCCTCCACCTCAATTCGATCGCGCGAGACAACGTGCCTTGTGAAAGCCGCTTTGGCAGCATGGTGCTATCCGGGACAGGAGTCCGCAGATCTCAGCTCCTTTATGGATAGCAGCAAAATCTAGCAAAATTACAGATCCTTTGGCTGACGGTCTTATTGAACATGCATGGACATGCCGGAGCCAAGAAGCGGATTATCATATCAAAGCCGCAAAACACAATCAATGCAAACTAAGTCAAGCCACACTCTAATCTAAGCTGAAGCCCGACGTCCAAATTAGTCACACAAGGCATGCATGTGATGCGTGGAAGGTGGTGCTGGCATCCCTGCCTTCTTCACTCGCACTGCACGCGCCTCAGATACAGCGAATTGCTGTCCGGCTGGCCTTGCGGCTTGGGTCTTCGAGCATTGAAAGTAATTATCCTTCGCTGAGTCGCCGTCAATTTGGAAGTTCCGGTATCATGGTCTGGCGCATTGGCTTGCACAGCAAAGGAGGTGGCATCGAGTTTCCAAGCCGTCAGACAACTTGTTGTCGGTGTATGTATACAAAAGTCAGTGAAGGTTCTTCAAAGTTTCCGGCCAACAAGCACTCTGTGCCAGGCTTTCGGCACAGCAGTTCACGAGGGGAGCAACGTGATCAAGTACGGCCCAGGCGGTGCCAAGGCAGCGGAAGAAGTGTTTCCGTTTATTGTCGCCGTGCACAGCCGGTCCATGCGAGCTAGAAGACCGGGAGTACAGCTTGAAGGCTGTAAAATGCCGGAAGCCAGCACGTCTGTGCTGGGCTGCCGTTGACTGATCTTATGTAAATGTAACGGTATGTATGTGAGTGTAGAAGCATTTGGACACCATACCGTCCGGAAGGCTGGCACCGTTGAAATCATGAGCGAGCCGAGGGAAGCCCGCGATTTCGACGGCAAAGGACATCCGGATGAGGGTGTGGTTGGGTTGAGATCTCCGTCCGCATGTCCGAATGCAACTGCGGCGTTCATGATTCATCCGGTTTCCTTTGCATGGCGGTTTAAATAGTCTTGCACCTGGGAACCTTGAGACAGGCTACGTGATGGAACGCGCCATCGTCGGAGACTTTTCAATCGTCAAAGCCTGGAAGGCGTGATGGAAGTTTCGATTCCCTTCGATTCTAACATCTCAGCCGGAGCCATCGAACTCCCACCTGGTAATAGGCTCCTGGCGGCATACCCCAGCCATGAGCCGGAGCATGTGGCTTGTGTTAGCACAAAGCTGATATCTGGTGCCAGCACAAGCAAGGGTGATGAGGTATCTTCTTGAGTCCATACAGGCCTCAAACAGTGAAAGCATTGCAGCTGGGTAGTGACCGAGAGACTTTTGCGACACCTTTCGTCCCCATGCAGGCCGACGAGCGTGGAAACCTGGTTTGGAAAGGCACAGCCCGGAAACTGAGCTGCAAGGCATGTGCTACTGTAAGTCGATGAATTATCTTCGTTCCTCATTTTTGAGGTCCGGGCTAGCATCATATGTTTTCATATGTTATTGTATTTGGAAGTGGTATGTCCCAAGAGGAATGCAGAAACCTGTCATGAAATCGGTTCTACCCTCGGACTCAGAGATTGCATGGCCGACGACACCTTGCCTAGAAGTTTTGCTGCAAATCATGGAATCGACTCTTCCCTCAGACTCGGAGCCTGCGTGGCCGACGACACCTTGCCTAGAAGTGCTGCAAGCCGCAGCTCCTTTGCACAGTGTGACATTCTCTGCTGATGGGTGGAGGCACGGGATGACTCCCTGCCTAAACACTGCGCGCAGAGCCGGGGTAAGGCTGACAAGTAAAGCAGGAGAACGGACGGCAAGTTGCAACCATGAACAACCAAAACCTCGGGCGCCGGTCCCCCGCCGGAATTTCGAGCGCGAAGTTCTAATCTGATTCGCCGCTTTTGCCCGGGAAGTTAGAACTTACTGCTTCAACAGCGGAGTTTGATGGGGATGTTCAAGGTGTTTTCACTGATTTTACAGCTGGCTGCCCCGACGGCGGGAAAGTTAGAACCCACCCCGAACCGCCCAGTACCACCCCGTATACCGCACCGTACCACCCTTATCCTGGGTTAAAACTTGCTCGGGCGCGAAATCAGAACCAACCGACTGCACCGTACTGGCCCATGCCGGCTCTACAGGTACCGCGCCGCGCCGCACCGCGCACCGCCCCGCCTGTACCGCCCCACACCGCCCTGTACAATCGTACCGCCCCGTGCCGTGCCGCCCTCCAAGATGCACCGCTTAGCCAAACCCTGCCCAAGATGCACCTCTAAACCCTGCCCTTCAAGACACACCTCAGGCACCTCTAAGCCAAACCCCGCCCTTCAAAACGCTACTGTAAGCCAGACCCCGCCCTCCAAGATGCACCTCTATAAGCCAGGCCCCGCACGTACCATGCCAAAACCCCGCCCTTCAAAAGACGCACCTCTGAGATAAACCCCGCCCTCCAAGATGCACGGAGCGGTACGGGGCGGTATACGGGGGCGGCTCCGCGCGGCTCTCTGCGGTACGGGGCGGTAGAAACGAGACGGAGTGATATTGGGCGGTACAGGGCGGTGCAGGCGGTACTCGCGCGGTACCAGGCGGTACAGGGGTGTACACGGCCGATATTGGGCATCTAACTTCGCGCCCGAGCAAGTTATAACCCAGGATCAGGCGGCACAGAGCACTGCAGGGTGGGTTCTAACTTTTTCCTGCATGTGCAGATGTAAAATTAACACGGGCACGGTGGAGCGGACGTACGGGAACCCCCTCGCCGTACCGGCGGTATAGGGTGGAGCTGGGTGGGTTCTAACTGTCCGCCGCGTGTAAAATGTCAAAATCATTGATTGAAGGAAGCTCTTTTTTAAGAAACCCACCAGATGTACGGGCCGGTATGGGCTATCGGGAACGGCGCAATACAATATACGGGGCGGTACGGGTGTGGTATACTGCCTATGCAGAGTGGCACGAGGTGGATTCTAACTATCCCGCCGTTAGGCCGCCAGCTGTAAAATTGATCCAAAGATCTGGAAAAAACTCCAAACTCATAAAACCCAGCTGTTAAAGCAGTATTTAAAACTTCCCTTGGCGAAGTTTCTTGTTTCAACTTGCTGGGGAAAGCGGTGCCCGAGAAAGCAAAGACGACGCTCCGGCCACAGGGTGGTTCTAACTTGCCGTCCGGGAGAGCATCTAGAACATTCTAGAACAAAATCTGTAGGCATGCGAAAGACCGATCACCAAATCCCAGCCAGTACAGGTCAAGGAGGCTCCAGGATCAGTCTGGGACAAGAATTCGGGCAGGATGCATCAGGAAAGTCAGACCAACAGAACTGTCTACATAAAGCCAACAACTCGAAGCTGCTGCATTCGTCTCTGGCCGAGGAATTTCAATCCAGACTGCGCCCGAGCGGGCAAGGCCGAGACCCACGACGTGAGCTGGCTTCAGTAGATGCAAGTCTTTGGTTTTAGCCTGAGAGTTTCCCTGTTTGGTTTAATTTCCAGCTTAAGCTGCTCAGCTTCTAAGCTTGGTGCAGAGACTCGGCAGGCTTAGCCCTCAAACACAGCCCGACAGGTCTGCATCGCCGAGGTGGAGGAGATCGTGCCTGTGGGTGCCCTTAGCCCTGAGGACACGGGTATGCAGCTCCAGGAGTAGGTGTTGCTGCAAGCTACGCCCTATGCACCACCGGACATAACTCACCGAGTTGTTCAGCAGTCAGTTCATGGCAGTCCTGAAATCGTAAGTCGGGACACGTCTTTGAATCATCGGTGTCTTCAGGAGATTCACCTCCCTGGCATCTATGTGCACCGAGTAGTGCAGGGTCAGGAGCGACTCTTCGAAACGTCATTTCAGTTGTAAGTGCGTACGGCAGTCATTTGCATAGTGTGCCACAAGTGAACTCTACAGCCTATGTAGCGTAAGCCAGTGTCTGCAATTCGGCGGGTGAACAGTTTTTTTAATTCAGGGCTCTGTAGTCGTTGCTGCAGCCGGTGCCTCGACAGCATGCCTTTACTGTGGTGTGGCGAGGTTCAGACACATAGAGTTGTCATATCTACTTGCATTGACAGCCACAATCCAAATCTGCATGCAGGGCTACCAGAAGCGGATAGAGAAGAGAACGATCTCCTCCGGAGGCGAGATCAAGGCCTGCCTGGCTGGAAACCTGCCACTTCCGTAAGTGTGCATCAGATAATCAGATATGGTGCGAAATGATATCGACAATGGAAATGCTGCTGAAGAGCTGCGAATGATGTCAACTGCGGCAGCACACTGAGCAACATCCCTCCGATCAGAGTCGGGCCTGTCTGTCGGACATTTTGGGTTTGCAGTTCTCCGGGCGCTGGACAGACCCACCACCGGTGTGTAGTCCGAGTCTATTCGAGGCCATATGTCAGGGAGCATTCTGCGATGGTCTTGTGAGCCGGTGTTCGGCAGCTTCATCATCCCGCTCTTGTTGACGATCCATTACTGTTCTGGAGCAGATGCATGCTTGAGCTGAACAGGGCTGAAATCTGAGACCGCTGGCACGCTGTCTGCTGCAGGTAGACAAGCGAAGAGAGCTCATCATCAGGCCAGGAGCAGCATTCGATGTGCTGTACATGCTCGTCGATGTGAAGCATAAACGTTGCGCTGCCAGTTGGTTCGAGCCCTTCTCTGCTTCGAACGGAAACCACGTCTGTGCGAAATGTCAGGCGAGCAGCCAAAGAGCTGTCGGACGGCATGTACGTCAATCTCGGAATTGGGATGCCAACGCCGAGAACTCAGAACCTGCGAAGGCAGCAAGCGATATTAACATCGGGTGCCTAGGCTTTTCCGCTGCCGACAGCAGACGAGAATCTCTAGATTGCTCGAGTTCCGGTCTTTTACTGGGCCAGTTCCGAGTCTTCAGAAATTCGTTAGCACATCCGTTCAGCTCGAGCCGACTCACCTCGAAGCCAGCTCAAATCTTGAATCGGCGGCCAAAGACTCTCCTGGGACCTGTACTACCTGCCAAGACTTTGACAGCGGAAGGTACGGAGTCTTGAAGCAAGGAGAGAAGGCTCTCAAGACCCTGACCGAAACTCCGAGTTCTGAGACCAGGCTCGTGAGCAACTACCTCGAGCCGGGGGTGCCCACCTCGGTGAGTAAACGATGAGTAATTAGGACCGCGCAAATGTCAAAATGAGTGTGAGCAGGCTTGCGAAAAACTATGTTTAAGATGGAGACCACGTGCGAGCAGGCATGAATCAGGGGTATTGTGCTGACAGATGCTTTTGTCTCTGCGTGTCTGTCTGCCAGCCTGTAGGTATGTTCGTGTGCATGTCTGTCAGTATGATTGCGCAAGTGTGGTCGTTCGGCCTCGCCGCTCTCTGACTCTCTCTCTCTCCCTCCCTCCATCCCTCCCTCCTTAAATGTGAGAACTTGGCTTTATGCTGCAATGACTGGGCGTGGATAAGGAGCCGCTGTCCTCAGTCTGACCCATACACGCTACCACCCAGGTGCGCATTGAACTCCAAAGCGAGAATGGGCTCCTCGGAATTGGGCCGTATCCGACAGAGGGGGAGGCAGGAAGCCCTACAGAGATGGCGTTAATGTTCTCATTTCACGAGCTGCGCAAGGGATGGGTGGCTTAATGCCGCAGCACCGGCTCTCATGGCCATCAGACAGGGGCTAGGCTTCCGCAACTGCATCCTAGACGCGAGATGATGCGAGTTTTCGAGATCCGAAGAAGAGCTGAGCCCTTTCTGACTTTGATCTGCGCCCCACGATCCGACCTGGACTTTCGCACCCCAAGCGCACTGGGACCCCAGACAGTGATACTCTGAAACAATCTTGAGGTGCCTTTGCCACGGCAGCTTGCAACGCAGCCAGTCAAACATCTTCAACCCATCAATATTGCAGCAAAATCTCTAACCCTGAACTCATAACCGTTTGGAGCTCACACCCAACTCCTAAGTCGATTGGGCAGGTCGATCCCGACCTCATTAATGCGGGCAAGGCGAGCTCAGGGTTTTCCGGCCTCCTTCTTGGCCCCACTCCGCAACATCCTTCAGACCCTGCGAATTCGGTCACGAAGAGCTCTGAAGAGGAGACGGTCACCATGATTCCTGGCTCTTCGCTCTTCTCCTCCTCGGAGTCCTTCGGCATGATCCGAGGGCCAGGCTCTTGGTGGGGGGCGCGGCGCCTTTGCCTTTTTTTCTCAGATTCGAAAGTCTATGGCAGGGCAGACTCCTTGCTGAGGTCCAAAGTGGACGTGACGATCCTGGGGGCCATGGAGGCTTCTTGGTGACAGCACACCCTGCTCGCCGACTTCCCCATGCTGCCGCTGCACAAGGGATGATACTGAATGCTATCTCAGACGACGATGATGGTGGTCATGACTTCGTGACGAGCGCGATCCAGCGACGACGATGATGGTGCTGATGCTGATGATGATTGTGGAGGTGATGGTGATGATAACGATGAGCAGGAGGAGGAGTAGGAGGAGGAGGAGGAGGAGGCTGGCGATGACGATGACGATGCTGGTGAGACTGGCAGCATGAAGCGTGACAACGGCAGCGGCGGCAGCAGCTGTCGGTTGGTAAGGGTAACCATGGACGTGACGTGTGGCATCGAATTCTGTCAAGGCAGAAGTAGTCACAGTGACAGCAGCACTGGTCGTGGCCATGGCTAGCCGCTGCTAGGCATTATGTTGATCGTCGTACTCGTAGCAGAAATTGTGCTGGCACTGCTTCTACCGGTGATGGTGGTGTCGTTCTTGGTGGTGATGATGATGGCGACTTCGGCAATGGCAAGGGCTATGATAGTGATGGTGAGATGTTGCTGATTATGATTACGATGTCGGTATTGACGGCGACTACGATGATTAGAATCATGGTTGTTCCAGGATGATGAGCATGATCATGATCATGATGATGATGATGACGATGACGATGACGATGACGATGGTGATGACGGTGATGCTGATGGTGATGCATGGTATGTGATGAGTACGGTAGATGCAGATGTTTCATCTACCAGTGGAGTCAGAACAGACAGCCTTGCGAGTCTCACGAACATGGAGTAGTAGTGGCAGCAGCAGCCGCAGCAGCAATATCACATGCTTGGTTTTCCAAGATCAAATCAATTTAAGTAGGGGCACCTACGAACGCTGCGAAATCCCCCGGAGGTGGCTGCAAACGGGGACCTTGCCAACTGGATCATTCCAGGGAAGATGGTCAAGGCGGAGTCTTCAAACTGTTCAGCGTGTCGACCTCTACTGGTAGACTGTTTCTGGTTTCGTGTCTTCTGGCTGCTCGTGGAAGGTGAAATAGGGCAGTCATCACACTGCTTGCATTGTCGTGGCAAATGGTCATGCGCAAATGCCGCTCCCTGTTGCTGTCCTTTGACCTTGCCGCTTCGACAAATTAAGCATGACAACTCGCGGCTGTTTGTAGATGAACCACAGCTCTGAAAGCGGATGGCGACTGCCCTCTCCAGGCAACTTCAGGAAGCTCAGCGCTATGCTGGCAGAATTGCGTTGTTGGTTTGTGTGCGACTGGCATGCCGCAGAAACGGAAGCATTGTGAGAAGTAGAGCCAGCCGCTCGCGACCTGATCTCACAGTGCAGGGCATGGGAGGAGCCATGGACCTCGTGTCGTCCAACTCGAAGGTGCTCGTCGCCCACAGCTCGGAGGGTAGAGGGACTCTTTGCCCAGACGGCGTTTTGTGAGCTTTGTGGTCCTGAAGAGTTTCAGCAGGCTCATGATGAAGGCTGTAAGGGCCCGGGCGTGGAATCCTACCAAACTCCACCCTCCCTACATTCATAGCAAGTTCCGATTGTGACTCCGCGTGTATCGACATTTCCACGCCAAGCAGCTCTTTGTGGGCCCAGATTGGGGATTGTACCCGCCCTACACTGTGCAGTGTTTGCCGTTTCGATGTGCAGTCGAGAGCCCGATAGATCTTCGTTACGAGGGCTTTCTGATCACAGCTAGACATGCAACAGCCTCCGAAACCCAGGTCATGGAGCATGTGGCGAAGGGCAACAAGCACAAGCTGAAAAAGAGTTCGGATCTTAAGATGGAGGAGCTGTTGTCCTGAAGGTCCTTAGCTGCAGGCCAAAGCAACTTCCATGGATTGTTGCAGGCGGTCTCATATTCTGACTACCCTCTATGGTTCGTTACGCCGATATTTATTGAAGCTTGGAATCATACGTCTCGCATGCTCGGTCATACTGAAGAAATTCCAGACAGCATGTTTATTGCTCAGCTGAGGCTGTGATTTGCCGCTTACCGGCAAAAGAGTCCGGAGACTCAGAATCTAAGATCAACATCAGGCAGTTACCTCTTTAAAGGAAGTCGGCGGAATATGGCGAAACTTTTGGGACCAAGGTCGTAGATCGCTGCATCACCGACCTTGCCGTCTTCGATTTCGCCACCGAGGGAGCTGAGGTGCTTCTTCGGCACCAGGATCGTAGTCAGTTCAGCTGCTGAGGTGGTGTGCATTCCTGGCACAGCTTGGAACTACACATTCACCACATGGGGGGATCCTTGGAATCACTTGGATCCAAAGTCTCGCAAGGTGGCGGCAGTGCAAGGTGTCCGGTCAAGCATTGAACGCAGCGACATGAAACCACCGCATCTGGGCTGTGTAGATGCATATGACGTTGCCTTGGGAAGTGTGCAAGAGTGCTGCTGCAGCGAAGCCATCCATGCCGCGGGGATGTTTGTGGGGCTTGGCAAATTGAGTTGAAAGTTTTCCTGCTAAATGAAGAGGAGACAAGTAGAAGGTAGTAGCTCGTGTGGATCTTTATGATGCCTCCAGGGATAGGACAACACTTCGGACATAGCTGACACTCACTGGATGAGACCTCTGTGACATACCAGGACCCGCAACAGGTGTGAGTCAGCTACGACTGACTGTAGGGATCCCTAAACAGTTGCCGTTCTCGCAGGTGCCTCCAACTTTGGCAGAGATCGCGCCAGGCCGAGAGCATCTAGGAAGATTGCCGGATGCGCGTGCTTCTTCATGCGGCGTCGGCTAGAAGATCTGTTGGAAAGCACGGTTCTGCACTTAGGGACTCAAGACTCCTTTGGCGGCTTTTCTGTGCAGACACCACCGTCGATGCCGTCAAGGAGGCAACAGGCTTCGACTTCGTGGTAGCAGAGCCTTTGAAGACCATGCTTCTTGGCTGCATTCCTGCCGTGGCTGCGTGTGCAGTGATGAAGCCCTACGTCGGCAGCGCGTAGCTTGGGTGTGTGGGACACATGAAGCCAAAAGCCAGGACACAATGATGTGGCTTGAGTATAATTTGTGGCATCCTACCGTACAGCTTTACAACCCAAGTCCTGCATCTTCTCTATCCGAAACGGTTATGATGGTGTAAACTCGTAAAGCAGAAAGCCAGTCAGACACGGGACACCTATCCCTTGCCAGTATTCCTTGTACCTGTCCATTGAGGGTTTATGTAGGATACCCTGATGGCCCAAAAACATATAATCACATAATGCATGCATGTGTGCAGGCTTGCCGACTGAAGCAGACGGCGGGACTTGTCATTGTCAAGTTTT
This sequence comes from Symbiodinium sp. CCMP2456, assembly GCA_905221635.1. Lineage (NCBI taxonomy): Eukaryota > Dinophyceae > Suessiales > Symbiodiniaceae > Symbiodinium > Symbiodinium sp. CCMP2456. The sequence goes on along the minus strand of CAJNDV010004313.1, from coordinate 54,984 downwards.
ATCGGCTGTATCGGAAAGTCCTTGGCAGCTTCAGACAACACTGCATGGAACTGATATCAACCCTGGACCCACATCCAAACCACCCGAACCCATGGTGACGGGATGTAAATAGCTAAGTTTCCGGCCTCGCAATTTTCGGCGAAGCGCCGTTCCATTTTCAAACAGACGCAGATGGCCCATGAGAAGACGCATCCCGCTGCATTTGGCACCGGGCTTACGTAGACGTGAAGACTTTTCTCCCTGGCTTGCCGAAATGCCGGTGATTCGTGGTGTCGGCACAAAGCATCCTATAGCTCGTTGTTCGAGGGTTCCTGTATCGGTTCTCTCACCAACTAAATGAGAGCCCGGTATCTTAGCCTCTTGCTGATTTAGGGATGGACCCGTAGCAGACGCCATGTCATAAAAATATAAGCTTTCTGCGGTGCATGTTAGAAAGCGGGATTAGAGCGGCTTCTTTTTGGACCGGAGCTTTTGCATCCAGAGCTCATTCAGGAAGTTTGAAACCCTGGGAGTCGCTCGGATCCAGTACAGCAAGGGCTTTTCCAGCACCTTGACACAGCCCACTGAGCGACAGAGCCACACAAAGAGTGGCAAGTGGCCAGTCCATGGTTATTTGCCTGGTCCAGCACGCACTTAGTCCGAATCTAGAACTTGAGCTAGTTCCAGTTCCAGACGACCTTGTAAGGTCCACAGCACCACAGACAGGTCCAGTTCCTGACACCCGAGTACTCGAGACTGCACACCACATCACGGAGGGCTCAGCCCTGAACCCCTTGGGGTGGGCCAGAGTAAAGCAGCCCGGCCGAGCACCTGCGAGCGGCTCTTGGCTACCCGCGGAAAAAGCTGCAATCGCACCCCAGAGACTTGAAGACTGACATGAAGCGAGTATCTGGGCTTCAGCAAAGAACATTGGACATCTTCTGGTTACAAACGAGTGGACAGTAGGACTGCTTAGACCACATGCCGTTCTGCTGCCTGACTCTCTTTTGTTGATGTGCGGGGCTGATGCCTCGTGCAATCTTGCTCCTGTTGACTGCATTGTTGCACTGTTGCACCGTGTCTGGATCAAGGGAAAGCTCGCTCTTGAGTGAATTGGCTGAACCATCGCGGCTGCAATTCCAGCTGGGGAGCTTACGCAAGTACTTATTCATATTTTTTGGAGACTCGTGTTGTTCCTGAAATTGAATATTGCGGCTAACACATATCAGCACAATGGTCGCTGGGCAGTGGTTACGGTGCTGGCTTTGCAGCAAGCTTGAGTGTCAGATACAGATTTACTACAACAGTGTTCCCTGTCGGGCCATGCTGCCGCGATGGCAAGATTGACGCCACTCGTGCAGGCGACACGCTGCTAGACAAGTCAATGTCTCCGCGAGAATCTAGTGCCCGAAAGGCCGCAGAGCCAAGCATCAATCTACACGCAATAGGGGTGACATGTGTTTGCAGCTGCGACTGCAACTGCATGCAAACTGACAGGTAAATGAAGTTCCTGACTGGCGATGACACAGGCTTGCTCAAGCTCATCCGCGTGGAGGGCAAGAAGGCACACCCGGTGGCACCGGTGGCAGCAGAAGTCAAGACACGGCAGACTGCGTCAGGGCTCATCTTCCTCCTTCCCTGAGACCTTCTCCTGTTTTGCAGAAGTAGCTTCACAAGATCAGACCCAGCGCGGATAGTACACGCAGTGGCAAGCGCGACTGTGAAAAGATTTTCTGCAACATGCAGCGAAACATGACAAATGCTGCTGTCCAGACTCCAAAGGACGACTTCAAGACCTTTTAGATTCAAGACTTACCCTGGCGCCTATGGCCATCACTTCTGAGTGGCCGCAGTAAGGAAGACCTGTCAACCCATGCCTTGCATACTGGAGCTCAACAGCTGAGTTTCAAGCGTCTAAACGTCTCCGGCCCTTTGAGCACGCAGCCGTCAAAGAGGACATTGCCACCCTGGGCATTAAACGCATCAACCCGATTTGTTCAGAAGCCTTCCTAAACTCACGAGAAGCCTCCGGCAGCCCTGGCAGATCGAGCGTGTTGGGGAGCGTCGCCGCGGAGAAGCGATCCATCGGATCTGTCCCGCCGGCATGGTGACATGTTGGGTTTGAGGCTCTAGGGAGCAAGGAGAATTGGATCAAACGTTTCCGATTCTGCATGCATAAGGCGTGATCCGGGTGCGGGCGTGAGGTGGCAAGGGTTGGCAAGGGACGATGAATTTCGGCAGTGGCTTGGTGCCAAATCTTGCACACAATGGCGGTTTGGCTGTAGGGGCCAAAATTTCGGATTGGCTTGGGCCAGGCCTGGCTAAGTCTGACGTCCTTTGGAGGGTTGGGCTGGAGGTGCAATCGCAAAGCTCCCCGGCTTTAGTTGTGCTCCTGTAAGTTTGTGGCGCGGCCTGGCAAATCCGCGTTGTCAATGCAAAGTGTCGATGCTGTTTGGGCCATGAAGTACCCCCACTTAGCCGAGGCCTTCTGGGTTTCAGCTGCAACGACATGTTGCAGTCTTGGATGCCATTCAGGTTGGGTCGGACCGGCAGACAACCCCGAGGCAACCTTGTTTGCGGTCTTCAGGAATAGGGCCAGGATCGCTGGGCTCGAGCTAGAAATTCTGGACGTGATCCTTCCTGTTCATGTTGTCTGTCATGGCCCTCAAAATTGCCAACCTCCGCAAACCTAGGCGAAATCACACAGGGTCTTGCAAAGTTGCTATCGAATTGCCAGAAATTCTGCATGCCTAGTTAGCCTAGTTCTGTTGGGAATTCGCTGGGCAGTCCGTCGATTTGAAGCAAATGTTATCACAGCAGAGACATGAACGGGAGGTCTCAGCTCAGATTAAACAACGTAATCTTAGTTGGAACACTTCCTAACTTGGCATCCGCAAGCCCGGAGCTGCTGCGGTTCGACGCTCGAAGCCCCCAAAACTACTCCCAAGGGCCTCCAGAGACATCCAGAGACACTCCCTCGTGCGTCGCATCACGTTCGTGATCCCGCGCCGCGCGAGACCACGAGACTTTTGCTGTCAATGCTCGGTGTTTGGATCTGAGGTAGGCGATGCTAGCGCTCGGCGACTACTGTTTTGATTTGCGACCAGTGCTCATAAACATATTTTGCCCATGCGCTGGCGAAATCGAGCACGTGCTCAATGTCTTGTTATGCCACTGATGCGTATATTGCGCTTGCCCGAACAGTGGGCGGTTTCTCTTTATGCACTCTTGCTGAGGTATCGCAAAAAATCCCACGTCTAGGTCGTGTTCCCACCTGGCCTGATGCGAATAAAGTTGCAGTGGACCATCCCTTCGTTGAGCAGACGCAGGCCGCGGTGGCTATCGCCTACGCTTCGGGAGCTCTTGAGCTTCGAAGCCTCTCAGGCATGGCCCCCGTCTTGCACACGGTGCTGGCGATGGTGATAACGCAATTTTTGAATGATGACCGCGATGACGGTGATGCTGGGGGTGCTCATGCTGTGGCTGGGATTGCTGTTCATGGTTGTGGTGGTGACGGTCATCATCATCCTCACCATCATCATCATCATCAACGTCATCGTCATCGTCATCGTCACCGTCATCATCAGAACTATCATCGTCGTCATCATCATCTTCATCATCCAAGTCATCGCTGTCAAAGCCCTAACCCACAAGCAGTTGAATGTCGGCGTGCTCTCCATCTTTAGAGCTCTGCGGGCCGGAAGCTGTTGCTGGATCTTCTAACAATCGCGCATGCGTTTTTCCACACTTGTACGGTGAGGCCCTACCAAGCAGTTAATTCAGCTGGTAGACAAAGACTGTTTTGAGCCCCTCAGCTTCAAATCTGGACGCGCGAACCAAGAAATATCCGAGACCCCCCAGACTCCACTTGTAATCCAACCCATTGTCAACTCGACACCGACACCACACCAAACTCTGACCGAGGTCAGCCGCTGAGCAGCGCTGCCAGTGCCGAAGGAGTGAAGTGCCTGCAGGCACAGCCATACCGCACCGCGCAGAGCACCTATACCAACAAGCTAGAAATGTGAACACTCCTATGTTTACAACGCGTGCCGGCTTTTGAACAATCGTACTTATTATACGTGTATATATATATATACATATATATATATATATACATATGGAAACATAATTACAGCGAATGTATGCTGCATGCACTAGGACCACTAGGACATCGAAATTTATGAATTTCTGGTTCTGATAGTGGGCTTTGATTCCAGAGGGCTTGCAGTGCACCAGGTCTTGTGATATGCAGTGGCAGGTTTGAGTGCAGGGTCCTTGCCGGTGGCATCATAGGGCCCTGAAGACATTGGTGAAGATGAAAGTGCCAGACCTTAAAAGACGAGGATGGGCCACAAATGCCCATGAGGGAGATGCGGAACGACGACATATTGCATCGGGATCGTGATCACACTCAAAGACAGCAGAACAGTGAGTGGGCCGACAAATCCACGGTCACAGGGTTCCACTCCCACTGACTATTCAGGAAATTTCAGGGCCACTGAGTTCATGCGTCTGAGAGTGCTGGTGCTTCTGTCAGAGCTGGGAAAGAAGCGAACTCACAGACTCGCACCTGTTTCAGAGCCAGGTGTCCTCGGCGGGGGTGTTGGCCATCTCAGCGGACGGAGCAGCGAGCATCGTCTCTGAGTGGGGAAAGGCATCGGTCTGTCGGATTCGGGGCCCAGGCTTTACGGCTCGAGTCCCAAGTCGGCCCCGTTCAGAAAAGCTAGAATCTAAGATAGGGCCGAGGACCGAGGATACTGTCGCAATCGTGGCGTGAAGGTCGGGTCTGCTGGGTACGTACTTGTTTGAGGGGCACCTGCGCCTGAGGTCTAGAGTCTGTCGTGGGGAGAATTGTTTGCCACAATGCTGCGGTGCGAAGGCCTTCAACGAGTCCGGCTTTGCAGGAGGCGCCCTCGATTTAGGACCGAGACCTACGGGCATGTAAAGCCGCCAGGCCTCACACAGGGTCGATGGTAAGCTCAAGGGCTCGCACAGACGAAGTGTTCTCCTGTTCACATTTCTGCTAGTCCTTTGCAAGCTCCTTGGTTTGGTCTGGCTGTGGCTGGTACACGCATTCAATTCAAGAAGCTCTGTCAAAGGTCCGATTCACATACGACCGTTTGCAATGTTATTTCCGAGAGCCTTGTTTGACCATTGAAGTCCCAAGCGAAGTACACGGCCGATCACGTGCGGCAGGTGCTGACGCCGAGGTCGAGAGACTTCAGCTGCAGGCGGCAATCATGCACCTGAGATATCTGAGGGACAGGACGCAGCAGCTTGCCCTGAAGTTGTGCGAACAGCACTCGTGACAACAAGATATGTTCTGAGAAGTCCTTGCTTCGAAACATGACAGGGGCCGATTGCCCATGCCTCCGTGGATCCAGCAAGGCTTCCAGGGCGGTTTGCACCATTTGCTCTGGCATGAAAGCGGCCGCGCATCAGCATGATAGCAATCTCTCTTGGATCGCAATCGAAGCAAGGCTTGCTGTTCAAACTCATGGTTACACAAAGTCTGCTGCCTCGGCTTTAGCTTCTCGCTGTTTGGAAATACCATCTTGTCAGAACCCAGCACCAGTAGTTCGCTCATTCTCCAGACTTCCAGCTCCATGCAAATCGAGGGCAAGAGCGGGAACGGGCGGCAGTACCGAATGCAAGATTCGCTTCAGTTTCGATGTAGGCGCTAATTTCTCTGCGATCTAGATTCCTACTAGTACGACTAAGTGGGCAGCGCGACTTTCCAGTGTTGTCTCCTGGTAGCTCAGTTCAATTTCAGGGCGGGCCATCGCCTAGTCGAGCGGCAAGTCGCGGCCGTCTGATTGCCGAGAAATTGTCGGTGCTAGCGACTGTTGGTGGTTTTTGACACCGGCAATAGCTGACCGTTTGAGCGCGTTCAGTTGAGCGCACGCTCGCTGTGCAACTTGCTCTGGGTGTAGGCCATCCCGATTTGCCTTCGGCGGCCTCGAAAATGCTGCATGGCCAAAATTGACTAGAGCGACATACCCGAAGAGTTGCCTACAAAATCGAGAGATCTTGAAACTTGGGTAGGCTAGGTAGCATGCCTGAGCGAGACTCTGTGCGTCGGGATCCTCGCCGTTCTAGGCCCTGTCCTCCACGACTTTCAGCCCGCGTTATCAGTCGCCCAGCAGTTTAGGCGTTAGACCAGAATTCAGGTGCCCTTTCTTGAGGCACCCTTGGCCAAGATGGCTTGAAGACTCTCTGCTAAGATCCCCCAGATGCTCGAAGCCTCCAGTCCTGCAGCGATGAGGATGTGAAGATTTTCGACCTCGAGCGCAAGGAGGCGACACTACGATTGCAGAGACCTCCAAAAGCATACTACGGAATTCGAAGCCATGTGCCAAAGTAGGGCAATGTTGGGCCTCCTCAGCTCAACAGACCGCGCACTTGAGGTAGAGACAGGCCGTAGACGCCTCCTCTTCGAAAAAGTAGCGTTGATAGTGCTACTCACCTGAATCATCAACCAGGCAGCTGCAGTCCGAAGATACAATGCCGCATATTGTGCTGCGATGGATATGGCTCTAATTCCAGCAGCTTGTTTGGAAGTTACTTAAAATTTTCTGAGAATGAGCTCAGCTGCACGCATTTCGTACAGCATGCAGGTCACATGGACTGCGAGAAACGTGCGGGAGTAACTGGGCTGGATTTGGGCTGGCTTTCTCGAATCTACAAAGCTCAGGCTAATCGACGGCATGTGCAGGGATTTGGAAGATGGTCTTAGAGACTGCACCAGAAACAGCAGCTTCGCCACATGTCGGAAGATGAGTGACCAACCCAAGGATGCGAAAGCCCGGCAGATTGCCGTAGTCACTCTGGAGCTCAAGTTCACCCAGCTACTTCCACACGCAGTCCTGAAGTCATACCGGAGCTGAGGGATTCGCTTTGCCTTCGAGTGCCCGTCAGCTGGCATGTTTGGCACTCTTGAGCAACGCAGCACATCGGCCGGAACAACATTGACGATGATAACTATGAGGGAGATCATGCGGTCATGAGAATGATGATGATGGTGATGATGATCATGATGAGGATGCTGATGATGGTTTTTCATGGTGGTGATTCAGTGATGATGATGATGATGATGATGATTGTGAGGAGGAGGAGGAGGAGGAAGCCTGGTGCTGGTGCTGTTACCGGTGATGGTGATGATGATGCAGGTGACGCGGGTGATGCAGATATTTTGCATGCGAGTGGACCGGATGAGCCAACTAGCCGCCAGGTGAAAGTCAGCACCCTGGGATGGGCTACCACCATGTGCACCTCCCGCTCCTTGATTACGTCGGACCCTGAGCCGTCTCAGGTTTTGGAGCAGTCGAGTCTTTGCAGATGTTTTGTTACCTCGCAGGTGCGGGACCGCTGATGGTAAGATTCGCGTCTACGATGCGAACACACAGCGGAGGCCACGGGGAAGCTCCGCTGCACTTTCTGTCTGACAGCTTCAGAGCAGGCCGCTCTTCGAGCTGCGGGTCGGCTACAAAGTGGGCGTAGGCAGCAGTCTGACGAATGATGTCGGTCAAGCTTGTGGGATCGGCAAGATGGTGCAAGACACATGTTTCTTGGAGTCGTCAGTTCTAAAAGTGCTTGCCGACATACACAGTCTCTAGCGGACAAGAAGATCCAAAGCATTCCCAGAGGTTCCCGCAGGATGCGCAGTCGAAGCATTCTCATAGCAACGATGGACAGGTGCGGGAGGTTGGACCGGGGTGGAAGACGACACCAAAAGGCTTGGCTTCTCGCATTGGAAAGGGCACGTTCTCGTTATGCGTGACTGCACGGAGATTGACCGAAGACTACATCAGTAGGACTGTGCTGGTTCGAAAGTCAGTGGTCTGATCAGCGTGAATGGACAGCTTGTAAACTGTAGGATTCGCGGTTCACTGTTTTCGGGCCCTCCTAAGACTGTAAGGCCAAATGGGAAAGCCATCCCGGACTCTTGCACTGAATTCTGCCTGTCTGCACTTTCCCACGCAGTGTTTATCTACACTGCTTTCTGTTCGGCATATCTTTGCTCCAGAAAGCAACCTCGACTGCCGACTGAGCTTTGAGATGCTGCGTACCGAAGCACATGGCAGTGAGAGTTTGTGTGGTTCCCTCGTTGCCATGTCAACGTTACGATATACTGTGTTTTGAGGCCGTCGGAGCCTCTGGTCGTGTCTCTTTCTTCCGCCCCTTCTGCGCTATGAGCTACCCGGGTATTAAGCTCTGCACGACCTACACCAATGCAAACTGCAAGGACATCTTGATCCCCGCGCCTCTATCTGCTATCCATCAGGCCACTGCTTTGCTGCCGAGTCGCAGCTGTCCGCTGGGCTCCGAGTTACCTAACTTCGGACTTGATTTTTCCCTTGGGGCTTCAGGCTTGAGGCTCTTGGTGTCAAGCTTTCGAAAACCGCTTGTGGTTGAAGCATAGGATGCAGGTGGGTATTGCTGCTGTTGCGGCTCACGATCTTTAGATCTGCAACTTGAAAAGAAGATTTGCAACATCTCAAATCGGCATGGGAAGCTTCACTGCTGGATGTCATGCCAAACCGAGGCGGCGACGGCTGGGGTCTTTTCGTCGGTGACACCTTGGGTGTCCTGCGCGAGTGCGCCCGGTGATTTTCCTGAGCGCTCAGTAGGAACTGGAGAAGACTCGCCAGGTACGATCTGCGGAACCTTCCCAAGACACAGACTGCTGCGATCCCACCGGGACGCAAGCCAGCTTCCCAGCTTTTAAACTTTTTCCGTCGATGTCAGGACCGGCACAGTTCTGGTCTTGCTGAGCTGGGTTGGAGCAGATCGCTGCATCCCTGTATCCTTGGGGATGTGAGCACGCTCCGGGCAGTGGTGAAAGGGTTGAGGCTTGAGGTTAGAAAGCGAAGCTTCAATGCTTCACATGAATTCACATGCAAACACGCCCATCTGCTTTTGCAATCTTCAGCGCTGGAAGAGTGTGCAAGCAGCCCAGCAACCCTTCTTCACGGGAGAACTCGCATCGAAGTTGCCGGAAGCCTCGATGCTTGTTGTACCCAGGGCCCATCTGAATCTGGCCATGAAGGCCTGCCGGGCAGCTTGTGGAAGATCATCAGCCTCAACCTTCACTTCCACATGTTTGACGTGTTTCTTGAAATAGGCTTCCTGCCAGATGCACATCACGGCAAAGGTTAGTCTTTCGGCACAGCGACCGGCAGAGTAAATTGACTGCGGATCGTCTCCTGCTGCTCGCAAACCTCAATATAAATCGTCAGCCTTGCCGTGCAGGAGCTCCCGTTCAAGCGCGGCTACAGGTGGGCCGCACCCCTCGCACTGCAAGCATTTAACGAGTAACGGGCCGTGGTCTTGATCGTGCAATCTACCTGTAGTAGCATGCCGTTGAATGGGGATCACTTGAACTCTTGCAAGGCTCCGGAGCGTAGACTTCAGAATACTCCATGAAGCATCGCCTTGACATGCATTTCATGTGGGCATGTAAAAACAGCAACAAACCATCTTATGTCTAGAGCGAGAAAATATTAGGGGGAGAGAGAGACTGAGACAGCATGAAGCTGCCAGGGGCATCATGGGGGCCATTCGAGACGTTGATGTCCACTGCGGCGGGGCGCACAGACATCACTCGATGCCCTTGCGATGTACATGGCCGCGAATCCAACTGGCCCAAACATTCACGAGGGTAAAACTTGGGACATGCACATGAGTACATGAGTGCAAGGAACCCGATGTCATTAAAGTGGCGTATTCACTACTTCCCCGAGGTGGCAAAGCTTTGGCTGCGGTCGGCTTGGGCCGTTTTGCATATGTCGCCCGGCTTGCAATTCTAACACTTGGTTCTAGAGGCATGAACAGCATAGGAGTAGCAGCAGCACCAGTAGCAGGAGTGCTCGTTGGCGATGGCGATATTGGTGGCAGTAATGCTGGTGCTGATGCTGTAGCAGTAGAAGTAGTAGTAGTAGTAGTAGTAGTTGTTGTTGTTGTTGTTGTTGTTGTTGTTGTGGTGGTGGTGGTGGTGGTCGTGGTAATGGAACTGGCAGTGGCAGCGGCAGTGAAGCATAATGTCGATGCAGACGTTCACCCGGTCATTGCGACTTGACCAAGCCAGTGTTGGGGGGAGTTCCCGCTGTTATTGACGATTAGACTGTCTGAATGAAGGTGACAGGTGGTTCGTCGGGTGTGTGTGTGTGTGTGGCCAGTGGCTTAGAAGAGCAGATAGCAAGGCTCCTTTGATGTTGCTCTCCTGCGTGGGTTTCGAAGGTTTGGGACAGGCAAGTCAGAGGCAAAGACTTCACAAGGCCCAGGAAGCTTCGCCTTCAGGATACGATGCCTCTATCACCCATCTACTGTTTCAATGCCAAGGTTTTTCCAACAGTTGGTCGAGAGATGATCTGCAAGGCCGGTGTGGCCGTAATCATGCTGCCGTCGTGCACACCGCTAGTTATTCTGCAGGGCCTAAACCCGCTACTTTGACAGCAGCGGTTCAGCTCTGCAACACTCTGCCCAAGTGATGATGCTTCAGAAAGCTTCGCGATTCGATAGTTTGTGCAACACTCTGCCCAAGTGATGATGCTTCAGAAAGTTTCGCGCTTCGATAGTTTGAATCATGCAGGTCTACCTCAAGCAGAAGCTGAACTGTGTCTTGATGTCACGGGAAGAGATGGAAAAGCCCAAGAAGGAACTCTGCCAACAGACTGCTCCCAGGTGCTGATCTGGGACAGCGACCCAATAGTCAAGAATGTCGTAACTGTCGTGTGATGAATTCTGATGTGAAACTGCCAGGACGTACTTCTGTGGCATGTGCTTACGAAAAGGTCGCATGCAGTCACACCCTGAGGGTATTGAGGGTAGTGGCGAGTCAAAAGCGCAAGGACAAGCAGGGTCAAGAGGAGGGCGAGGAGGAAGAGAACCTCGAAGAAGATGAAGAAGTGGACGGAGGCATTGAAGCCGTCCAGCTGTAAGGGATTGGAAGGGAACGCCGCAACTGAAATCTAAAGTAGGATGTCCGAGCGCTACTCAACAGAGCCAGTCCAGAATATTTAACTTGAACCAGATGGCAGTGTTGTGGTTTCTTGTGAGTTGCTTCAGCACAAGCATTTATATGCACAGAGCGAAGGTGAGCAAGCTACCTCAAGCACTGAGCCAATCAAGGCCTACCTCAAACCTGCATGCCCCAAAAGCCTGAAAGTGCCTTAGCCGCCTCAGCCGATGTCCAAAATCTTGTCCACCACTCATCCCCACCCTTCCTTGGCAGGTGAGACCGAAGGCGCTGTCCAGCCCGATGCGGAGGACGAGGCCTGCCCCTGAGACTCCAGGCCTCGTGTTGCATACGATGCTGCAGGTCCAGACTGGTGCCTGAAGACTTTTGCTTGGAAAGTTCTAGTGTCTATCTATCGCCGATCGATCTATCATTGTCTTTCCATCTGTCTAATCCCTTCCCCCTATTATTAAACCCCCCCAATATAAAAACTACCTGTCCCCGGAATTTCGCGGTTTCGGGCCCACAATTGAAAGTTAATTTAAAACATTAGGGGGGGGGGGGGTCCTAGGGATTGTATGAGTTTTAATAGAACCAAGATTACAGTAGTACTAAACCAAAGGACCAGGGGTTTAGGGGTCAAGGGCTCAGGGCTTAAGATTTGAGGGTTTAAGGCTTTAAGGGCTTAAGGCTTTGGGCTCTAG
>CAJNDV010004313.1:30058-43241 GCA_905221635.1 Symbiodinium sp. CCMP2456 | reverse complement strand
AAAACCAAACCCCAGGATCCGAGTTTTACTATTAGGGAGGGGGGGGGGGGTTAATATTAGGGGGAAGGGATTATATGTTCAACTTACCTACCGACCGACCTACCTACCTACCACCCTACCCTACCCTACCCTACCCACCTACCTACCCAGCTAGCTGGCTAGCTAGCTGGCTAGCTACCTAGAAGGCTGGCTAGACAGCTAGCTAGCTGTCTGTTTGTGTACACACGTTCTATGCGTATGCAGGCAGACATGCAAGCATGCATACATACACACACATACACACATGCACAAACACATACTTACATCCTTGCATCTTGACTTGCATACATACATACATGCATACATGCATCTGTACATAGATTATATACACCTTCGTACATACAGCACACATAAGTACATACCTACATACTTACCTACATACCTACCTACATGCATATATAAGTTTTTGGTACCTGCACTCCTGCATCCCTGCCTGCCTGCATGTTTTTATACCAACATACCTACATACCGACATGCATTCTTACATACCTTCACACCGACACACATACTTACATTACACAAATGCATACGTACATCATACCCCCATATGCATGTACCCTTGCCTTGTACACACCTACATGCTCCCACTGTCACTCGTTGAATTACCGTTAGCACCAGAAGCTCTTCTCGACATGCCGTTCATGGCTATCCCCAGGGGCTGACCTGGCGGGAGTTCGGTGCGGTTAGCGGGCAATTTGATTTCGATTTCGAGGCTGCTCATCATCAGGGAGAGTCATGGGCCCCATTGATCTGTGTGATTAGGGTAGGCGGTCGGTCAAGCTCTGAAGACAAGCTCCCGTACCGTTCTCGCCCCACTGCACTCCTGTATACTCCTGTTGGATCTTGCTGAGGTCGAGGAAGGATTTTCTGATGATGGCGAGGCAGCAGTTTGGCCGTGCAAGAAGGTAGTCAGGGATTTGCCCTCGACGTGACATCGGGCAAGCTTCTTGAAGCCTCCCATGTGGTACCGCTTGAAGGAAGCTGACCTATCTGGAACAATGGTAGAAATTAGGCTGCCCGAGCAAGAAGAAAACACCATGCATGCACGTGGAGTGGATTGCGGCGCAATTTGCTCTCTCTCGCTCTGTTTGTCTCTCTGTCTGTCTCTCTGTCTACACGAATTGGTCGCACCTTTCGACCCCGAGACCCGATAGATGTTTCAAAGGCAGCCGCTCACTTCCAAGTTAGGGCGAAGGAGACTTGTTTGGAAGAGAGGCCCAATTCCATGAGGTAAGCCGCTGGATGCACATAATGAATAATGTAGCATGCATGTCGTCTGCCCGGGACCCATGCTATAAAATCCAGAAACGGCAGAATTATCATGGCCGTTAATGTCAAGGCCTGCCTGGCACGTAGTTGAACTTCCAAACAGTTGGGGACAGTCACTCGTCAATACAGCTGCCATCAGAATCCAAGAAAGAGTCTTTCAGAAAGGGACAAACGATTCCAGTCGGAGCTCTTGAGTTTCAGTCGTCGGCGGAAGTAATGTATGGTCCCCACGTGAAAACAGAACCTATGTGCATTTCGATCTTACTGTTGTTATGTGATATGTTACATGATGTCATGTCTTATGTCTTATTTTCATTCATAGAAGGTCGTGCACAAGTATGATAGTATGTTCGTAGAAATTATGTATGCAAACAGTATGCATCTTGCAGATCACAGGCCGATGAAACGCATGAGCAGACCCTTACTGGCTGGGGCCTTGGGTTTTAGGCCGAGGCAGTTTTGAAAAGTTGCATTGGATCTTCATAGCCCGTGCCGGGCGCAATCACAAGTAGACTCGCGGAATCTGTTCAACAGGCTTGGGAGGGGACTGCTGCACCAGGATCGTCTCAATGCAGTCTCGAAACATGGACCGACTTCTGGGCCCTATCCCGGCAAGGTCGTTCACATGGCGAATGAAGTTTGTTTATCACATCGTTTTTGTCACATTTCTCAGGCATATCCAACTAGACCACCTGTGCTGAGGAAAGGCTGCCACGAAGCGTAAGAAGCGTGTGCGGTGCCCTCAGCAAGTAGCTCGAGAGGTTTGCAGAAATTCCTGTGAAAGCAAGGCCATCGTCGAAATCAAAGATGCGGAGAATCAAGAAGAAGGGCTGAAAGAAGACTTGCTCCTCTAATTTTTGGGCATTGATTTTCAGACTTTGAGATTCGGTGAGGCTTGAAAGATTATGTAGAGGCTTTCGGTTCCGGAATCTGTATGATTCTTCGATGTCATATAGAGCCACTGATAATAGAAATAGCCTAAAGGATTCAATGTTCTGAATTTACGGCTGGGACTAGATTTTGCATAAGATTTCTGGATGTGAAGCGAATCTATAACAAAAGAAAATCTGCACTTCGAGCTACAAAAACTACGTATCTTCTTTTTGGTTGAATATCAAGATTCCGAATGATCTGCTTAATTCTGATATTATCCTTTTCGATTATAGTCTTATGTTTTGAAAATTACTGTATGATGATAAGAAGAAGTATTTCCATAGATTTGTTAGAATTCTTAGGTGGAGGGCACTAGTCGATATAATTTTATTTACTCTGATTTGCGCGCTTCTTCCAATTTTAGATTTGCGTCGGACGACTACCGGTATTCAACTACGAAAATCCCTGGAATTGGTGAGCGACGGAGTGGCGGTTAAGGAGTCTCGTAGATGTGGGTCGTGGGGAATGGTCACGGAGTGGGGGGGCGAGAGCGTGAATATTGGGGAGTGGAATGGTGGGTAAGGGTCGAGGGGAGTATCTGGGCGTGGAACAGTGGGTGATTTGGGCGAATATCGTAAGAATTTGAGAAGATTAATATGGAATGGTTAGAGAAAATGGTTCGTTATGGAATAAAAATATGAGCTCGATGATTATTTTTCTAAGAAATTTCTTTCGCTTTTTTAATATATTTAATTTTCTTAATTTAGATATATTATAAAATAAAAATAAGAATATTTGATATAAGATTAGTATTCTCTATCTTCTCTGCGATATAAGGATTGATTTTAATAATAACCTCACTATATTTTTTATTTATATATTATTATTTCGTCATTATTTTTTATCATTACTAAAAAAAAATATTTATATTATTTCTATTTATTGAGAGGAAAGATTATATAGAAATTATTATCTTTTTTATGGAATAGATAGATATAGGAGATTTATATATTATTATTAATCTATAGAAAATTAAATTTGATACCGAGAATATGAAATTGATTCTTTCTTTGGATTTATGAGGTCTCTCTTCGAAGATTATCTATATTTAATCGGGATTTTGGTTTGCTTAAGATTTATACAAGATGCCGACTTGAATCGGTCTTCTAAAATACTTGATTATTTCTTAAGCACCGCCCCGACTCTATTCCGCATATATATAACTGCCCCTCAAATTATACTATTGGGGGAGAAGGGGAACGTTAGATATTTGATTTCATATATAATATATATAAATGAAAATTAATATATATTTTTAATAAAATTTTTAATATTCAATTGAAAAATTTTAGAATTTTAAAAAGAATAAAATATGAAAAAAAAAAATATGAATCAGAATTATATTTGATGAAAATATTATATTCAAATTAATTTTTGAATTCTAATTAAATTTAATTTTCTCGATATCAAATAATATATTTTTATTTGCGAAAAAAGAATATAAATCCCAAGAGCCGGATTTAAGATTGAAATATAATTAAATCTAAATTCTTCAATCTTCCTAAAAAAATTTTTTTAAAAAACTATTAAAACTAAATTCCTAAATCTTTGAATTTTATTTTTTTTAATTCGATATTTTAATATCCCACACTTCTAAATCTTAGACAAAAAAATTCTAATAAGTGCCCGGTGCACCATAATAATAATATCATTAAGAAATTAAATTAATAATATATTTAGTAATCTAATAATATCAAATTTCGTTATAATAAATTATTTTATTCTTATCGATTAATTTTTATTTAATCAGAATTATATATATAAAATTAAGTATATAGACGATCATTATAAATAAAAATAGATATATTATTTTTCATTATATTCATTTATTTATATAAAAATAATATTTTTCAAAAATCATTATTTAAATAATATATCTTCTAAAAAAATCGATTTGAATTCATGAATATTAAGATATCGATATTTCGAATCTTTCTAATCTTCTTCCTTAAGAATATCAGAATTGACCCACTGCTTCCAATAGCGATATTCAAATAGAATATAAAGCTTGACAGTTTTCCGGCAACGACAGCCCAAGTCTGAAAATTTGTAGGAAATTTAGAGTGCCAGGTCTTAGCACGAAGGCGCAAATCTCGTGAAGTGGTGCAGCTACGGACAAATTGATATCGAATTCTTGCACGTAATTTGCCGGGGCCAAAGTCAGTTACGGACACTTGGATATCTAATTATATATGATGAGACCGATTCATGGCGCCAGAGCTAACCTACGATTATTTATTTTTATGGCAGCCATCCCCAAGCTGAAATCAATCTTCAAATATCAGTATCTTATATCAAATTTCATCCAGAGTGGCATATCAAAGACCGAGGATAGAATTATAAATAGGACGCGAGATCTTTTGCGTAGCCTGGGAGAGGCAGCAATAATATAGAAATTCAATATCCATATATATAATTTGTCGCCGGCTGGTGCCTGCATCCTGGCTATATAGCAACCAATGATAATTATCAAATTGAGAGCACCTCACGATAAATCTCATTATATATGAAGAACTGCCTTTCATGGAGCCCTTGGTCGAAATAGTTGTCAGCCAAAGCCCGAATATGGTTGCGATAAATTATATCAGAAAGCTAGATAAATAGAGAGATAAATAGATAGAGAGTCAGATAGATAGAGAGATAGATAGGCAGATAGATAGATAGAGAGACAGATAGATAGATAGATGGAGCGATAGATCGATACATCGACGGATCGATAGATAGATAGATAAATATTGAAATTTCGCGTATAAGTGCTATTCCATAGCCCAATATGAGAAAATTCCTAAAATCGATAATCCATATGAATGGATGAGGCACGATTTTCCAATAGAAAAAAAAATAGAATAATGTATATTCTATATTCAGACTATAAGATATTAGAAAGCTATATTTATTGTTTAAATTTTCGCAAATTTCGAGACAGAGGCATCGAACTACCCGGATCCCCAAATTTTCTAAAAACTTAAAGTCTAGCCCGAGACCATCGAAGAGACCTCATCTTCTTAAAGCTGCAGTCCGAGCTTTTAAATTTTCCGGAAATTTTGGGTCCTAGATCAGTCGAACCGACTCATGCGCCGTAATGAACAAATTTCTCCAATATATTGAAGTCTAGGCGTCCCGAAGTGGGTTGCACCGTATAGCACGCGTATAGCCGCCGTAATATTTTATAGATAAGTTATATCAGAGAATCATATAGATAGATAGGGATAGATAGAGAGAAAGAAAAAGGAGAGAGAGATATAGAGAGAGAGAGAGATAGAGAGAGAGAGACCCAGAGAGAGAGAAAGATAGAGCTAGAGACAGAGGGAGAGATAGAAAGAGATAAAGAGAGATAGAGAGAGATAGAATATCAGAGAGATAGAGCGACAAAGAGATAGAGAGGCAGAAGGATAGAGAGATAGAGTGAGAAAAATAGAAAGAGAGATAGAGATAGAGAGATAAAGAGAGAGAGAGAGAGATAGAGAGAGAAAGATAGAGAAAGAGAGATACAGAGAGATAAGGAGAGAGATAAAAATAGAGAGAGAGATAGAGAAAGAGAGAGATGGAGGGAGAGAGATAGAGAGAGAGATAGCGAGAGAGAGAGATAGCGAGAGAGAGAGATAGCGAGAGAGAGAGAGAGAGATAGCGAGAAAGAGATGGAAAGAGAAAGAGATATATAGAGAGAGATAGAAAGATAGAGATAGATAATTTTCGCGTGCAAGCGCTCATCCATAGCATTATATATAAAAATCCCAATAGTCGATAACTCACTTGTTTATATAAGGCACGATCGTCTAATATAAAACTATACAATGACTATATCTTCTATATTTAGAATATAAGATATTAGAAGATTACATTCGTTCTCTAAATTTTCGGATCTAAATTTTTAAAAAACTTAGAGAATCGATAATTGAAAATTTTGATATCGAGGGGTCGAACTACACGGATCCCCAAATTTTTGAAAACCTTAGCAAATTGGGCCTAGCCCGAGACCATTGAGGAGGCCCCGCCCTCTTAAAGCGTGGGGCTCCGGGGTAGCTCAAATCGACTTGCTAGCCTAGATGCAGAAAATTTTGGGGCTGGAGCGTTCCGAGACCTGACGTACCGGATAGGGCTGCTTTATCTATAAAGAGTTTTTAAAATAGATAAAAAATATATATCTATATCATTTCTTATAATTATCAATATTGATATATTTTATTTATTTAGTCAATAAATAAATTCATCTTAATTTAGACTTAGAATTTTTCAATGCCATTTCATCTATTCTTATAATTAATATTTTTATTAATTAATTCATTATATATTAAAATATCATATTTCAAAACCTTATTAATTAATTTTTATTATTAGATAAACTAGAATTATTTTAAATTACGATAATCTAAAATTTTAGATATTTCAAGAAATCTATTCATTTTTTTTATTTCTAAAAGCCGTATATTATATCTATATATCTTCAATTTATTCCCTGAATTGAATATAGAGTATAAATAACTCTTATATATTGTACAATAATAACAACGAATATCTAAACAAAATATTGATATTATATTTAGTGTAACCTCTTTGGTTCAAAATAATTAAGATTTCATATTAGGAATGGATTCCGATTATTCAAACTTAAGCCACAAGTTAAGAATCAATTTATTTGACATGGAGCCCAAAATCACAAAGCGACGGCCTGGACCTTCTGTTAGTCCCTTCAGTAAGACTCCTCAAGCCCTAAGCCTTGCATCCCACAAGGCCCCAAATCCTCGAAGGAGATATCTCCTAACTGAAATTTCATCTCGGGCAATCCGGCCAACATGCACTCCCCGGATTAGGCTAGTATACGGGGGGAGGGTTTACTAGACGGAGGAGATGATCAACATACCTGAAAACTACCTTGATTTTTTCTAAGTCAGTTGCATGGTATCGGTATTCTCAATACTTATAGCCTTTCGCTTAACAGGGTGAATTGAATGTCGCTTAGCCCACCAAAGACAGTGAGTGAGCATGGCCTTGCCTCATGCAAGTTCTTCAGCCCAAAACGACTGTCGTTATGATGCTATTGAATCGCACAGCATTTTTCCGTGCATGAGGGAACGATCGTAGCGATGCATTTGCAAACGAAATGATTGGGAATGGAATCATTCAGACATTTCGCCGTCTCGCGGCGTCTTGTCGTCGATCCAGAACACCCTTCCAGGTCGGGCCGTTTAAGTCTTTCGAAGTTAGACTCTACTCTGCATGGAGTTGCCCTGGAGAGAATCTTCAAGGTAACAAGTCACGAGTAAGGCGATGAGAACTTGCGGATCAGCTGGCCATTGGGGGAATTGGACTTGTCACTTTTGCTGCGTTCCGTGTTTGCGCAAACTAGACCTCGAATCGCTCAACCCAAACCCCAAAACTCTGTGCCGGTTGGAAGCCGAAACCAGAATTTCCAATTGCTAAACTCTAGACTCTGTAGGCAGCGTCCGGGTGGCTTCAACAGCCAAACCGCCAATGCCATTAACCAGCTGACGCAGCCACAGCACCTTTGAGAGTCCACCAATTCGAGAAGTCCCGAGTTTAGGATTACCTTGCCACGGGATGAGCTGCCACAGAATGTCCCTGGCTCTTTGCAGAGTTTCCTGGCAAGGCCTGGTATCACTCGGGGTAGTCATCAACTGCAGGGCTTAGAGGCTTAGACCCTGCATGGAAGCTAAAACCCATTGCGAAACTGCCAGACAAGCTGCAGCAGAACGCGAGCAAACCCATCGTGGCGGGTGCCGAACCTGCATGCTTCAATCGACGGCATGTGACTGAAAAGACACATGAAACTGTGGAGGATCCACATCAACACTCGCAAGGTGCCAGGCAGCAGAAACAAATTCGGCCAGCCTTCCATACTCTGTGATGACCAAGGACTTATAACCTGCGAGCGGCATCAAGACGATGAGCCATGAGTGGACCCCACCAGGCTCTTGGAAACTTTTGGATGCATGCTTGACGTGATAAGATAACCTTGCACAACAACCGAAGTCTAATCCTGCTACAAACATCACGGCTCAGGCACGAGCCTTGTAACCCTGAACTTGCTGAAAGACAGAAAATGAACGTGCCAGCCTCCCGGAATGGTCTTCGTGTCCCAGCGCGATGTGATGGTCACGGTGATGTTCTGCACGAAATGGGCTGTGAAGTTTGGCTCTGCCGGCTTGCGCTGTCTGTGGTTTCAAGTCTGCTGCAGCAACGACACGTTCCGGCATTTGACGCACCAAGGGATCCCAAGGGCTCCTGGCCCTTGGGCAAATCCTCGTGGATGAAACCCACTTTGTTCCAGACCTTGTCAGGAGGCGCGTCTCTGCAACACAGACATGACTTGCATCGAGACATCCGTGCAGCTGCGATCCTGCAGCAGAAGGACCTCTTTGGGCCGACCACATTGGGATGCATGGTTTCAAGAGCATGAGCACAAGGCTGTTTGCACTTTGGAGACAAAACAAGCAGAATGAATCCACGAAGAGTGCCCTTCCCTGCTTCCTCTTGCGAACCGGAGAAGCCGACTGCAAGGCATTTGTGCCGAGGCCCTTTCGAAACTGTTGGCAGCAGGGTTTTGTTTGCTGCTCTGCGGCCCGAGGAAGTGCAGATGGTCTCATCCAGTTCACGAAGTTCTCGTCTTTGACGTTCTCCTCCTGCCAGGCCGTTATGGCTTCAAGTTGGCTGCGTAGCAACTGGGTTGAGTTGTGCTGCTGCTTTTGTGAGTGGCATAACCAACGCGGCTAGCTAAACTGCAACGCCACTGTTGCTTGCAGCTCGTATCGTCGCGCCTGTGAACATGTTTTCCTGGACAAGGACCGCACAGAAACTGGGCGGAACGATTGAGCTCAGGCACGTCGTTGATCACGCCAGGAAAAGTTTGGAAGAGCCATTGGATCTTGTTGTCGTGTTGCTCTGCCTGCCGGGGTCATACTCTCAGCTTTCGTCGCATCTTCAAGCATTCGGCTTCAAACACTAACATGTCTCGCAGTCTCGCCAGGTTTGAGGCTTAGGGGGCTAAGGCCGTTGCTTGACAGCTCCCTTCGGGACAGACCACGAGACCAATGGAAAACTTGCCATACGGCGCCATGCTGAGCACACAAGGCCCGAAGGCCATTTACCTCCAAAGCCTCGGGTTGCTTGGGCGAGCTGAGGACATGCCCAAGGAGTCAAGAGCTTGAGACTGTCTGACTGAATCCACGACAATGCGACACACACACACACACAAAAAAAAAAGAACACACACACACACACACCACTCGAATGCAAAGATCCGGAACGTCCAGCCGTGAAGTTTCACGACCGGGCCCTCCTGGCCCCTCCACCCTCTGCGCCTTTTCGGGGTCCCACGGAGCATCGTTGAATCTGCAGCATGCGTGCAGGTATCAGGAGTGACATGTTCGTTGACACTTACTGACCTTGGACCTCGGCTTGCAGACGTCTTGTTGCATTCGCTTCAGGATTTGGAGCCCTGAAACAGCAAAACTCCGATCCTGGGAGCTGCGACAAACCTCGCGAATCTGAAGATGAGACTGAAGCATGAACAGTTGCCAGTCCTGACTGCCTTTCCGGCACAAGGCCCTCAACCTCAAAGTCAGAAGAACCCAGCACCTCGGATTGCTGTAGCGTCCAACGTCCGATCTCCAAGCAATGCCTTTGGGATCGATGTCGTAGTTATGGACCTTATGCATGGTTCAAGCACAACAATGAAGCATTAGCAGTGGGCTTTGCTGAGATGGCAGCATAGAAGGAGTCGTTGAAGAAGCTCATTGCCTCGCAGGCAAGAGTCAAAATCATCCAGCACTGCCAACACACAAGCAGCGCCGATGCAGCACAGATGCCTGTAGCAGGAGAAGGGGTCTTTTATCGAGCAAGAAAGCGGCTAGCCTTTGGTTGCCATGACTTCCACATGACTCGGTGAATAGTCTTGATGGCACTGTAAGGTTCTATTGAGTCGATGCAGTCGCAAAGCTGCGACTCCAGGGTTTGGCGGTCCAGCTGCAATGCAATGGGACTTGATCCCTGAAGTTCGTAAAGCTTTGGACGTGTGCGAACCATGACTGACTCACTCAGTCGGATATACCCCCTTCTGTCAGTTCCTGCTGCACTCCCCACCTGCCTTCAGCCCACATGGCACCAGCTGCAAAGGCTCCGCCCTGAGCACAACTTGGGCGATGTTCTCTCTTCCGTTGCTTTGCGGCCTTCGTAGCTTGAACTTCGTACTGCCGAATGTGACTTGGCACTGAGGGGCTGAACAGCACAAACAACGAGCGGATGCTTCTACCCCTGTCTGCATGCATGGTGTAGGGATGTTGTTTCTGAAATTCTGCAAAGTATGCGCAATCGAGCGATCAAGTCCTCCCAACTAGGCGGCTCTGGGGCATTTACAGACCAGAGTCACCAATTCTTCCGAAGCCTTAACATCCCAAGCTCCGAAATCCAGCCGGTGTGACTGGTGCCCTACTCGAACACCCCTCGACTAAAAAATACCTGAGAACAGTATATGGTAGTTATAACAGCATAGAGCATTGAAACGTACTTACGCACGAACACAAATACACACACATGCATGCACGAAATGTGTGTATATGTATTCGTTCAGAATACAACCTTCATGATATCATGATAGCACAATGAAGCAAGATACGGCGTGTGGGCAGGGGCTTCAGTTTTGTTGTTCCGTTATGCTACGCTATGTTGTGCTGTGTTCTGATATGTAACGCCAAGCTGCTTTGATACATTATTTTCATGCGTCTATGTTTTGGTACGTAGATTGTACATATCATGAACCGTACTACATCTCGAACATTTGATGAGGTGAATGCCCGGCCACCCTGGGCTTTTCACGAACTCGCGCGTGCGGTAGGGGCACTTGGCCTTCCGATGGCATCAGATGTTGTTTTGGACACCATAGGTGCTATCTTAAGGCCTGCTGGGAGTCTATCGAGCGCACAAAAGCAACAAGAAGCAACTGGGCTAAGTGTCTCCCAGCTCGGAGTTTTCCAAAAGGAGACAACTCGAAGACTGCCGATTCAATGCCGGACAGAGATGTCCTGCTAGTCGAACTCTTGAAGACTGCACTACTCCAACCATCTTGAAACCTCACCACTCTGCACTCCCTGCACTCTGCACCGTGGAATCACTCAAGCCACAGTACCAATCTCCCTTACTTAGGACCAGCACCTCGCGAAGACTTTGAAGTCCAGACTGCTCCTACGGCGGCGCCACCCCGATGGGAGCTCTTGTTGAGGACAACTTCTAGCATGTCTTCAAGCCTACCACAATCAACCGATGCTTCAACGACGACCAGGCTACCGAAAGTCGAGGCCGTCTTTGCTTGGCAACCTTCGCGGCTGATTTCGAGAGAGTCCTTGTCTTCGTCCCACTTGCCGTAGAGCTCCTGTATCACTTCCGACTTCCTTAGCAGGAGTGCTCTCACTGAATGCAGGTGTTGCAAGGCATTATCCCTGGCATGCATAAAGGATGCATTGTAGCACCGGATTCTCATGTCTAGTGTCAAACGTGCACATGAACAGCTGAACTCAACGGAGCCAGGCGTCATGTAGTGGTTGTAGTTCTGGTACATGGGCCCTGGTGCAGGAAATGACATCAGACCGGCGCGTGCAGAGCTGCCGAACTGTGCATACACTCGTAAACTCTATGCTCAGAAGACTTTACCCGGCAATGGCTCGAACCGCCAGCATGCCAGCTGCAAACTTCTCCGAGAACCAGTTCTCTCACTAGTGTGTGCAAGGGTTGGAACAACTCATGAGGTCTGGACACAGGCAGTTGAACTTAGTCACAATCCTCCGCAGGATCGTGCTTCGAACCTGGTGGTAAGGAATCGGAATCGTGGTCGATGAAACAAACCACCACTGTAGCACCGTGTATCATCGCGTCCAGCCACGTAAGATTACTTGAGCGAGCGTTTCGAACATCTCGACAACAGCCAGGAGAGAGGGCGAGCAGCTTCTGCTGGCTTTGCAAGCTAAACCGTGCCGCCTTCGATGGTAATTGGCCATGCATCTTCCACGTTAGTCTCGCCTAAACCCTGTAGCCGCCGTTGACATCAGTTCTAGTGAGAACCTGCAGCCACCTCAAAGCCCTACTGTGCCAACTGCTTTCCTCCCAGCAAGTTTCATGCCCGGCCTACAGAGTAGAACAGCATCGGCTTCCGTAGCAAATAATTGCTTTGAAACGTTTTCCTGAGTCTTTCGGCAGCGGGTGCAGTGTGCACTGGGCCAGAAATTGGAATGCTGCAAAACTTGGAAAGGCCATGGACTTTCTGATGCGGTTGCTGTCACAAGTGCATATTAAAGTATGAAGAAGCCTGTGCAAGTAGCTCAAGGGATATGGGTTGCTCTTGCTGATCTGGCAGGCAAAAAAGCAATGTCAAAATGTGACACCTTCCAGTATGCCATTTCCTGCTCACTGATGGATCTGCGAGCACATTTGTCTCACTTACGTGCATCGTGAACTGCTGATCGCAATCCAGCTGCATCCGACGAATGTGTGCAGCCGACTGCAATCTGAGTTGACTGTGCTAGCCCTGTTTGGCAACCGTTCGTAGGTTGATGAGATGGGTCGCCACTTGTGCCCTATCTCATCTGTGTAGTCAAGTCTCGTGCAGTTCTTGACCCATATCCCATTCTCTGTGACGTTCTTGCAGTCCTGTCGGCGACTTTGACATGTGTGTGTTTGGCATCGAAGCTTCCCGAGCCAGTCTTGGATCATCCTTCATCGAGCACAGTAGTAGTAGTAGTAGTAGTAGTAGTAGTAGCAGCAGAAGTAGAAGGTGGCAGTGGCAGTGGCAGTGGCAGTGGCAGTAGCAGTGGAAGTAGTAGTAGTAGTAGTAGTAGTAGTAGTAGTAGTAGTAGTTTTAGTAGTAGTAGTAGTAGTAGTAGTAGTACTAGGCTAGCAGCAGTAGCGGACAGCAGCAGTGGCAGCAGCAGTAGCA
>CAJNDV010004313.1:0-14460 GCA_905221635.1 Symbiodinium sp. CCMP2456 | reverse complement strand
CCGAAGGGGGATTGGGGAGGCCAGGGGGCCAGGGGGAGGGGACCAGAGGACCAGGGCAACCGCAGAATGAGAGGATCAGCAGGAAGAACTGAGCGGACCACTGGGCCACTGGGACAAGCAGACCAGGAAACCAGAAGACAGGGGGGAGAACAGAAGACCAGATGAACCAGTTGACCAGGACCACGGGACCGCGCGACCAAGGGGATAAAGGGGGGGGGGGAAAGGGAGCAAAAGAAAAACAAAAAAAAAGAGGAGTGAACAATGACGCCCTGCATTCTAAATTCCACCTTGCACATCTGAGTCACCTGAACTAAGCGCCAGGTCGCTTGATCCCCGCTTTGCGGATGTTCTCGATGGTCTCGGGTACCCCATCCTGCCACATGATTTGCGGCCATTGCAAAATGCAACTTCAGTGGCGGCGAGGGCAGGCAAAGAGGAAGCCAAGAGCGTGCCAAAAAAAGAGGACTGCAACCAGCACGAACGGCTTTCTGCCACTTCGCCCGTTAGTTATACTACCAGACGGCCTGGCCAGAGCACGAACAAATAAACACCCTTAGGCTGTCAAGCATGTTATCATACCCCGGACATAGCTGCTACTGCTCTATACTCTGTTCACATTCATATCGCTGGAGCACGGCCTGGAGCTTGTCTTCAATGGCCGTCGCGCCGAGAATGGTAAGATTCTTCTCGATTTCTTCGGCCACTTGCCTGTGCTGTGGAAGCTCGACCGTTTACTGCACAGCGCTTTCCATCCAGGGTGCGGTAGAGTGCGACGCACGATGATCTCTCTTCGTATGTTGTGCTTAGGGCTTGGGGCTCTCGAAAACTAGAATTTAAGGACTTGTTCTGAGAGAATTCATTACATGTCCCTTTCCCACTATGCTAGGTGTCTGAAACTCGCCTTCAACTGCCTTCAGGCTTTCTTCAAAGACGATGTGGGCCGTCTCATCGCGTTCATGCTTCTGCTTGCAACTACGCTCCAGTCTGAATCATTGGCTACCATGGCATGACACTTGGTTCACTCAACATGCCATCACCACCTGCAAAGCCGTAGCAAACCACGGCAAACTGCATGCACAAAACGGATCAGACATCCAGGGAAAAATGCCATACCCTGATAGTGACACCCGAGCCGACTGGGAGGATGGAGTCGAGAAGCTCCAACTTCTTGTCCCGGTCAGTCGTTGCCCGCTGGGCCTTCCACTTAGGATCGGCAGAGGAACCGCGGATTCAGATTGAGCGTTGCAGAAGTTCGATTGGGGAGTCTGATCAAACGAACACGGACAGACGGCCAGCTTATCCATCACGGCTAAGTCGAACCCTGTTTTTGAAACGTGCGTGCTGGTACGACCCGACCTCTTCATAGCGTGCAAGCCACGAGGAGACCTGCATGTGAGACCATTTACTATTATTGGGCAAGCTCCAGACGAAGCGTTTAGTATCACCGCTCAATGCCAGCTACGGAAAAGCAACCACTGTCCAATGTATGTTCGAGAATGCTTCTGTCGACCATATGAGCTATTCCTGCAATTTGGATAACAAGCTCCCGAGAGTTGCTGTGATGGCAGCGACCGGCCTCGGTCATCTGCAGGCTCCGCGAGCCCAGGACGAGCGTTCTGAGGCCTTGAAACAGCTTGGACACTCCGAAGCAAACCTCGAAAGTACTGCAAGCACTGAAGAGATGAACCTCAAAATCACGTGCCGAGTGCCTTGTTCCGAGAACTCGGTCAGGTCTGCTTCCAGCGGCCGCTGTGGACTGCTAGCCCGCTCCAGCATGACCTGCAGAGGGCATCTTACAAATATTGTAGCATGGTGTCAGAGCAACTCATCTGCACGCGCAAGTCTGGAGTAGTAGTCTCCTGACAAGTCGCCACTTTCGACCCTTCAGAGTTCCGGGAACAGATCCCAGAAGAGGGCACGCCAGAGTAGAATCCAGTTCAGCGCACCCTTTGGGAGGAGGGCTCGAATTGAAGGTCGCCAACACCAAAGCTTGGCGAGTCAAAGTATATCGGAAGGGCTTGGGTCTGCATTTGCGCGTGTCCATTCGATCCCTCGCTAGCCCCTTGTTTTTACCTGTTGGAAGGGTCGCGAATTTCCAGCTGCGTCTAGGGCGGCTTCTGATGACAAATGGAGATTCTGCTCGACATCTTTTCGTTCGGGCTCTCGACTCCACCTCGCGGCTGAGGACCATCCTTTCATGAGTTTCAAGCCGCTGCTGACAGCTGGGAGCCGGGCATTGTCGGCACCCTTCACTAGCAGAAGGTGCTCGCTGCCTGGCACCAGGGGCCATCTTTTTTTCAAGGGAGATCCTGATGTCCCAAACTCTTTCGGACACCAATCAGGGCCACAGCTGCGCCTTTCTGTACCACCACGGACATTCTTTTCCGTGCTGAATTGAAGGCATTCGTGGCCAAGACCCGATATTGCAAATCCTTGTCTGAGCAGGTTTGAACCCTCTCAGGAAGTGCTTTGATTTAGACTCGGGGCTACGAAGAAGCACAAACTGCACCCCGGAGACATTAGGATCAGTCCGCCGATCATGGCTTTTCAAGAAGCGGGCACATGCATCCTCTCGGGAATGCAGTCCAGGGGCTCGAGGTCCCGAGCCAGAGCTGTTGTAGTAACTGACTGTGAGTTCTGCACCTCTTCCTCGGCCCAGACTCGCAGATTTTGGATTTGCCCAGGCTGCTAAGTCCAACAGGATTTGCGAGACCACAGGACAAGAAACTCCTCACGTTGGAAGACGACAGGCTGCATGTCACAACAAGCCGTAACCAAAAAGATCTTGCACACAGTCACTGCAACGACCGTGAGGCCGCAGCTGACAACCCTGGGCCGACAGCGTGTTACCCAAGTGTCAGGAGTAAACTCAGATCTGGACTCCGTCTCGCAAATCCCAGATCTGAACATGCTATTACAACGGAGTTTTCAATAGAAGACAACATGGCTAGAGTAACAAAAACGAAAAGTGGGGCGATATTCAACTACCCACGACGAGCATGACATGATGGAAACAGCAGTGACTTGCGAGCCATGCGTCTTCCTTTGAACTCCCAGCCCTGGCTGGCAGCAGCCTCGAACAGTGCGGGGATTCGTCCCGGTCTCTCAGGCCAGGCTACAGGTTTCGATGTTGAGCCCTGCGGCCTTCAAACTTCGTAACTAAGTTGATTTGTCTAGTGAGGAAATGGCAAAGTTAAAACAGCTATCTACCTGTGCCGGGTTGATACCGCAGGGTCTTGGCAAACGTCAATCATGACTGAGAGCACTCACCATCGGGCTGAACTCTCAAGCCTTAAACCTCATGGAAGAGAAGTGACAACATCTGATCCAGGATCAAACTTAGTATAGTGGACACACACATAGAACTAATGCATATGTACGTATGCATGCATGGATGTACATATGTGTGTATGTAAGTATGTAAGTATGTCTGTATGCATGCATGTATGTAAGTATCAACCCCTCCTGCGCGCTTGTGTGCATGTAATGCATGTACGTGATGTATGTACGTATGGACGTACATATGTATGTACATACACATATACACATACATACACACACACATACATACATACATACATACATACATACATACATACATACAGACGTACAGACGTACATGCATGCGTACGTACATGCATATAGGTATATACACGCATATGTATATATTGCGGTCATTTCTATTGAATCCTTCAGCGATTTCCCGGTCCGAGCGCAAAGGACGCCTTCACTAGTGCGAACTCGTCGGGACTTTCGGCTTCGTAGTTCCTGGGACTAGGGAGAATCGTGGGGGCCAGGCTATGATAGGAACGCGGGTTGCTCGAAATCGATCATCTCTCCTCAAACCGAACCATCCCCCAATTTATGCCTTCCAAACCAAAGGTCCCGGTGACCGTGAGCGATCAAGACTGACCAGAATAGCACGGAAGAACCATGCGCAAAGACCGGTATCAGGAGGACATATGCTGCAGAAACCGATGACAATGCAAGGCGAGTCAACGGCCCGAAGAAACAACCACAACTCGACTTGCCTCGAAGCAACCCTCGTCATGCCTGCCTCCCCTGTGAAGATGCCGCACGGGACTCCCAAATCCCGAAGCCAACTCTACAGAGGCCAAGTTGCAGCTTACCGTCCTGCAAACGAACAAGCGTCAGTGCATGTGGTGCAGACATTCTAAGAACTCTTAGAGTTAATGACCCGTCCGGCTAGCCCTCCCTGAACCTGCTCAGCAATAGTTTTCCCCAAGCACTCCATCATCCACGTTCTTGGCCGGGAACACTGACCAAGGTCCTCACCGCTAGTGACCATCACCGTGTGCGAGACCTGAGTCAGTGCAGAAAAGGGCGAGAAACCAACAGCCGCTGCACGACACCGAGTTCGCACCACCGCGTGGCCACTGCCACAACGAACGCCGCCACCACCATCACTGCCCCACCCTCTATGCAAGCATACTGGCACAACATGGTCCGAAGACACACCTCATTGGTATGAGCACGGTACAGGCCACCTGGGATGTATTCCAAACCCTTTAGATCTGCGTGGTCACACCATCCCCCTCATGCTCAGGAGGCAGCTGCGAGCACTTCCAAGAAAGCGTCGATCTCTCGCGCCTTCATAGCCATTCCTCTCGCTGCCTTTCACAAGCGCATGCATCTGCAACAACTGGTGATATCAACGATCACTAGCAGGATAAATAAAGTTCTTGTTATGCTATGCAGCATTGGACTTGCCTGGCCTTCAGTGCAGTGTTTGTCTGCATCACTCTGCTAAGATCTAGGTGAAGGGTTCGTGGAAGAAGGGCTTCTTCGACTGTGCGACCAACATCCCGAATACTGTAGTACGGAAAACAAGTACTCTCTTCTACAGCCATCCGAAACATCAGACAACATCAAAAATACCTAATCAGTTCTAAATCCTCGAGGCATAGGTCTCCTGAAGAATCGTCGGGAAGATCACCAGTCAGACTGTCTTCTAGCAATGGGTCTACAGCCTCAATACAACTTTTCCTGGGGCTCTGCTGAAGGGGCCCTGGATCCTGCCATTGCTAGCTGCTACATGCTGACGCCGCTGCAGGATACAGGAGGGAAGCATTAACGGTAGAGCGAACATCGCCCATCTCCCCCCATTGCCTGGAGCTCGCGGCCGCCGTCGAAGCCGTCCTGAGACACAGAACGGGCGCTACGTCGCGTTGCATGGGAGGACTGACCGGAAGGAACCGTCTCACGCTACAGAAACCGAAAGGCTAGCAATGCCCCACGTTGCCTTGAGCCGGATAGTTTTCCCCTCCCGTATGCGTGGATGTCTGTTGCAACCGTAGCTGGGGCGGTACAGCCGCAGCCAAATCATGCATGCCGAAGTGTGTGGGGTCATTTTGTTTCTCGGGTCAAAAGAGATACATACTTCAATCGAATGGCCATGTTTAAGAATAGAAGAACCATGAAACCTCCTCCTTTCCAGACTGTTAGAACCAAGGTACCCATGTCGCGTCATCCGACTTTTCGGCCTGAGGGGATCCGGATCACTCACTCTCCGTGCATCCTAAGCCGGTTCAAAGCTCCACATCTCGTGATTGCTCTCGTCTCCATCGCTGCCATCAGTATCATCCTGATTTGTAACATAATCATCATCTTCTTCTTCTTCTTCATCAGCATCAGCATCAGCATCACCATCATCATTATCATCATCGGTCAACGCCATCGGTCTCGGCATCGTCAGCAGCAGCAGCGGCAGCAGCGGCAGCAGCAGCAGCAGCAGCAGCAGCAGCAGCGCAGCAGCAACAAGACAGCAGCAGGAGAAGAAATTACCAAACATGACGTGATCGCTATTCGTGAGGCCGCAGCACCAGTCGAGATAGAACTACGCCGACGACACCGAACTGTGCAGATCTCTGACTTGCAACTTTCATTGAGTGGCTTCTACTGACATCTCGAAGGCAAGCATAGCGCGAACGCCCACACCCAGAAACCCCAGAAACCATCAGCATTCTAACCACATGCGCCTGCGGGCTGCTCTGGAATGTCCCAAACTTCTGCCCGCCGATGGAGACACGCCTCGTAGGCGTCCCCACTAGCTTCAGCTTAATTGCAGTGCCTCGATTGTTCGAGTTTGCCTCTTTTGTCGCCGTAGCCACATGTGCAGCTTCCATGCGCGCAGAGTGAAATCGCAATCGGCAGATCAAAGGCAGGCCTCAAAGCCATGTCGTTTTGCGTCAAGGTTCCTGGGCGAGGCAGGTCATCTGGAACTAACGTACCCTCATTGTCGCTCACTCAGACCTGCGACCTTGATCCCAGCTCTCCTGCCCTCTAAGATAACCCCGCAGTGAGCCTGTCTTGTCCGAGAAGATGTATCCGACCTCCCAAGCCGAAAAGGACCAAAGGGGGCCAGGAGGTGAGGCCACGCGCGGTTTTGCAGGTGGGAGTTGAGCAGGCTGCACAACCGCACAGAAAGACACACACACACACACACACACTCGTGCAATCCTCCCTCCAACTGACATCGTCTTCCATTTGTTCTCTACTTTTAGAGGTAAGGTCTCTAGCCACCACGGCAGTGAAAAACATGCGGAAAAGAACATCAGTGTCTACTTCAAAATCGACTTGCCAGCAGGCAGAACTAGACTGACAGGCTGCACTCTAGAGTTGGTTACTCCAGTGCCGCAGGGGGCCTTATCCGAGAGCAGGTACACAAGACTGATCAGGTCTTGCTCCCCACTTGCATCCACAGCTTCGTTGAGTGTGCTAGGATGCAAGTTTCACACTCCCCTGCATATAATGACAAACTACACCTGAAAAGTCGAGAGGACGAATGCAAGAATCGGTCGCTGACAGCAAATCGTCTCTTGGTAACAGAGTTTCCCACACACACACACACACACGCAAGACCTAGTTCGTCTGCCTGCCCCGCCTATCTATCTACCTCTCCCTGGCACACAGCCGTGCGTGGATCCGGGCCTGTCCCAGCTCTTGGCACAGATTCGAACTCCGAGTAACAGCTGCGAAGGGCTTGCCCTCATTGAAGCCCGGTGCTTTGTAGCACCTTCATGCAGACACGTAAACTGCTCAACTTGCTGTTTCACCTCCAGCCACTCATCTGCAGGGCTGGGGGACTTAGGGACTGAGGGGGCTCTGCTTTTTGCGAGTTTGTGGAAATCGAGGGTCTCAGCGTTACAACTTGGATTGCAGCCTTGGCCTTGAGGTTACAGGGTCTGCTCGCAATACCCTGGCGAAATTAATGGACCTCCACGTGCAAACTCTACTCTGAGCCTTCTGATTCCGTCGCAACGTCAAAACAATACACACCCATGCCATGTCAGTGAACACGTGCCCAGACCATGGCTGAGCAAAGCCCCAAACATCCCCAAACGGCCCAGTCACGATGATTTGCCGGCAAGAAGCATCCTCTTATCCTGCTGGATCGCTCGGCACCTGTAACTCCACGAAACTGCTGCGACTTGATACTTGCATCTTGTTCCTGTGGCAATTGCAATTTAATGCCTTCTTCAGCTGTCCCCAGGGAGGGTTCTCGTGGGGCGAAGCCTTGGCAATATCTATAGAAGAACCTCAGGCCGCTCGAAAACTTGTGCTGTCAGACGTGTTCTCAGGTATGATGCTGGTACGATATGTATGTATGCGTATCTGTAAACCTGTTTTTTGCGTAAATGTGTAGGTATGCCTGCATGTGCATGTGTATGTATGCAAGTGTATGTATGTGTGGGTGTGTGTGTGTGTTTATATGCATACATGTATTGACATATATATATATATATGTACATTTCGAACATAGCAGCTTAGCACCGCCACGAATCAAGTTGGTCGCGCTTGCCTGTACCATCATGCAGAGGACTCGGAGCACCCTCCACCAGAATGAAAATATACTACCACAATGCTCCCATCGGAGGATTGGGTGGAGGAGTCTGAAGGGGAAAGGGGTTTGCTTGGTGTTCAAGAGCAACATGCCAGAGTGCGACGAACTTTCGTCCTACCGCAGTAGTATATACATGCTGTGTAAGTAAGCAGACATGTACATAATGATGTGCAAGTGCATACACGTGCTGATGGCATAACCACGGCTACAAGTACGGCAAAGGGCTAGTGTTTGCTGTTCCCTATGAAGGACACTGCTTCCAGGCTACATAGTGGATCGTTTAATCAAGATATGCCTGAATGTTGTTGATGGCAATACGTATTCATGTCTCGTTATGGCTCACATCTATCGCATTGCATTACTTAGTACTGGCTACGATCATGTTCTTGCTTTCATGTGTGCGTGTGTAAGCATGATGCGTGGATGTGTGCATGATGCATGTGGTGTGTATGCATGTGTGCATGCATGCGCCAGTGCAAGCAGCTGTGCATGGGACGTACGCGTGCCAAAGTGCGATATCGATGTCCGTCACCACATGCTATGTAAATGATTCGCATTAGAAGTATTCGTCGTCGCAGCAGTCGCCGTAGTCGCCATCGCGACAGTAGTGGCAGCAGCCACACCCGCAGCGGCCGTCGTCGTCGCCGTAGTCGTAGCATGGCATTTCTGTTGTTCTGCTATAGGCATTCTCGTCCTCTGTTCACTTGCGGCTGCTGCTGCTCCTTACCTCCTGAGTGTTGTCACTATATACTACGTATCAATCGTGTTTGCTGTGAGTTGCTCTCCCAGATCACGTCTAATTTCACAATACGGCATCCTGTTATTGTGCTGTTTGCTGTCGTCAAGGAACTGAAAATACCGTATCACCCCAGCCCTCGACTCTCGAGTCCTGTCTGGCGCCACGTGCACCGCACATTCTAGCCAAAAGACTGAAAGACATTGCAGAACTCCACCGTCGGATACAGGGAGATGGGCATCAAGTTGGAGTACAACCTCAAAGGCCCGACAGCGGAGGGGAAGCACCTGTCCCAATGACTATTGGCGGACGGGACTTTTGGCGATACTACATTCTGCGGAAGCCTACACAGAGCCAAGTTCCAGGGTCCAACAGTTTAGGAGCAAAAAGGACTTCGGTCCCGAAGGCTGCACGGGTTTCGGTTCAGCGGCCCCAGGAACACGGCAACTTCAGGGAGCACCCCAAGGCCCATTGCTCCAAGTCACGTGAAGAAGGTTAGCCACCAAGCCACTACTTCAGGCCTCAGTCGGCAGAACCGGTCGGGGCCCGCAGATGACGACCCAATGCAGCAAGGGGCCTGCCTTTTCGAACAAGGCAAGGCACGAAGCTCTTAGGAAGAATCTTTTGCAGCAAGGCTCAGGGTGGTGTGCTCCTCTTCCAGATACCAGTGGTGCTTCGGCTTGTATAGCACATGGCAGATAGAGCTGGTCGCCGCAATGACCGCCTGAATGAGCCTCGGATGTTGACAAGACAACTCCGTTCCTTCACTCTCTGCCTGCAAGCCATGAGGAGCCGGACAACGTATATGCCATAGGAGTCTGCTGTTTAACCGGCTGTGACTCCAAGCGGACAGTCACAGAATGACAGTCTTCATTACCCGGGCTCCTATCTTCAGGTGACAATATTCCAGAGTTTCTCACTGCTTGCCGAGTACTTTTGTTGACAACATGGCCAAGCTCGGACAAGATATCCCAGACGAGCTGGCGGTAAACGAGACGAGACAGAAAAGGGCATCCACTCTCACACCACTGGTTGCAGAAAGTAGGTCCGAGATGCAGAATGCACTTCATGGACTGGTTCGTCGTTACCTGAGAGCAGATCAAAGACTCAGCATGATTTCGGGTGCAACGGGGATGTGACCGGGATGTGTACTGGGGGCAGCATGTTGCGATGGGCTGTGCATCCATCGGATGCGAACCCAATGGTCCCAACACCGACAAAAATCCTTGAAGCTCATCAAAGACAGTGACAACGACAATCATTTCCTCGGCAGCCCGGCCTCGCCTGTGATCACTGAAAAGACCAAAGTCTTTTGGATCACAAGGCGTGACCGCGGGGTTCGATTCTAGGTTTCAGGGGTTCACGAGATCGGAGGCTTTGCTGAGGTTAGACATCCAGCGCGTGAGTTTGTGTGGAAGTAGCTCAGATGCTGGGGCTTCTGGTTGGACTAGGTTTAGCTACTCAAGCCAAATTGTAACGGACAGTCAGAGGCTCTAACTCATCAAGAGCATACCAAACATCAAAGTATCCTTTCTCTGGGAGTAAAGCTTCGGGTTTGGGTCATTCGCCGTGAAATCCTAATCCTTATAACAGGCACACTTCTAAGTTTCCAGGAATGCGGGGAATCATGATCAGTTTACCACGTAGCTGCTATTTCTAATTTGTATCGTCAGTAGACAAAATGTGATGCACCGGTCACAAGCTACAGTCTGCATGTGGAATGCAGCCTCTTGAAGCAAAGTAAACATTGATCAAGATCGTGTGCTGCAGCCCTGCATCCTGAAACGTCCAACTTGCGAAAGCTGACCCGGCCTCGAGGTTCGACTGCTTCATCGGAGGCGGCCGCGAATTGCGGACCATCCTGCTCCGACGCTGAAACTCCGAGGCATCGCTAGCTGATGCTGCTGAAAAGGCAGTCATGTGGTTGCAGTCAAGAATTCCTTGGGCACTGGCAGGTGTGCTGCTTTTCCAGAATTAGCTCAAGCACAACTGTGCGATCTGCATGCAGAAGGGGTCGTCCTCGTGTCCGGGCCGGTGTAGATAACCACACCTTAGGCGATCAGGACTACGTAGAGGTGTGCGAATATCAAAGTTTAAGGGCATCGTTGTTACCATCGTGATTCGTACCAGCATCGGCAAAGCAGGAACTGAGCCCGTTCTCTCATGTGACTCCACCACTTACTCTGGAAACTGAACCCTCAGGCAGCCCACAAACATCAACAAATGACATCCCTGAGCAGCATCCATGAATGCCTCTTGGTCTTTCAGGTGCTGAACTGGAGAGAGGAACAAGTTCACCATGAGCACATGACGCGATGAACCAATCACACGATAGGACAGGTCACCCAGGCAGAAGTTCGTGTTCCTGCACAGGAAAGATGGCAAAGGGAACACACAAGATGCACGGGCTGCGGACTTGCTCGCTGTTGATATTCTCCGCTTGGGCGGAACTCCTTTCTTAAGGGGCCCTCGGCTGGTGTTCCGAAGAGCCTCAGCACTGTCCCGCGCATCAGCAGCTGCTGCGGGCCAAGTGAAACCTGAGCCCGGAGGACTAGAGAAACAAAGCCTAAGGGCTGAGGAATTTGCAAGGTGGAAACAACTCCTGTGCTTGCGACGCTCCACGTTAAGGTTTAAGAGACACAACATGCGACACGAGATGCTGCTTTCCCCTGCACGGTCATGTTGCCGTTGAAGTCCTGAGATCGTCCCCGCTTGGGGTGACAACTTGAAGTGTCTCATCATTTACACAAGCGCCTGGTGAAAAACTCGTTCCGCCTCTGCAATTCAAACACGGCACTGGCTTCTTTGCGGATCAAGGCACATGGATGTTTCCGTTCGGAGACTCCGCGCTAATGCTGATGCTCAGGTTCGCCACCTGTCCTGATCATAAAAAAATACCTACAATATACTATAAGACCACGAGACTCACAGCCATCTACATAAAAATAAAACGATCGCAGAACTATCAGAACACAACTATCCGAATAAATAGTAGAGCTGAGGGTAGGAAGCGATTTCTGCCATGTGCAAACGCGGCCAGTTTTCAGCTATTGTACTGCCTTCCCTGGCAACATCACCTGCATGTTTGAGTCTGTGAGGTCCAAGGCTTAGTATACACGGCTGGACGGTTAGCTACTTCAAGCTCAGAGTTTGCCGGTCCTCGTTCCTTTTGGGGTTTCGAGTTTGACTCCGACCCTTTTGATTGGGCGTCCATGCATCTGGAAATGGGTATGAGAATATTTCTATACCTATATACATATATATGTGCATACATATCAGGGGAGAGAGAGAGAGAGACAGACAGAGAGATCAACATATACATGTATATATATATATATACACATGCTTACGTATCTATTGATTTATTTGTATACAGACATGTAGTTGTGCTGCAGAATATACCACTGGTGTGAAATCGTATGATGTCGCATGATGTCGTGATCCAAGATCATGGTATGGAACAATAAAACAAAATTCGCTATGCTGGGTAAACCCACACACAGACACTGATCAGGTGGCTGACCCTGACAAGGCAAGCCAAAGTGAACAGTCCCAGAAGACCCTGGAGTGAACTCGGGGAAGATGTCCTCGAGGGGTAGCTAACTGTAGCTAGAACTATGATGCAGCATGGGGTCACTCGCATCTGTTCGTAATGATAGCAGACCCTCGAACCTCTCGATGGCGTTGTATGTCGGTAAAACCCAATGCTTTCGGGCAGTTCGTTAAAACGGTGACGTATCTTTTACTCGAATGATGTTGCCTCATTCACGAGACGACAACAATAATCAAACAAAGCCTGCCGATGGCTACAATTGCCTGAAGCCGAGTAAACACGACGTAAGCTTGAGCTTTCGCAACTGACTGCACCCAACCGAAGGAAGAGCAACTGAAATTGAAGAAATCCTTCCCAATGAAATACGTAACACCTGAGGCTCCGATCGGGCTTGCACCCTGAAGTGCGGCTTGTGTCTCAGGCTTGGCTGTCTTCCTGCACAGGCACGGGTCATCGGCGAGAGACAGAGATGTATGCAGGATGCACGAATTGTCCGCAGTGCATTGAATCGACTCAACGATCACACCCGAAAGCGCGTTCGATGTCAAGCAAGCTTGAAAAACCTGATACCGTGTACTTGCAAGAGTTGCACAGATCACGGAAGACAATCCGCGCAAGTATAGTAAGCCGTCGTTGGCCCATTGTGCCCACATAGCTAAGACCCGCTATCACAATATGACCCGTCGTCCCGCTATGGCCATCAAACCATCTAACCGACACAACTTTGGAAAACATGCAACCGCGTGAACCAATGTACACCCACCAAGTGTTCCTGGCCGCTCTCTTTCTTTCGATTATAGCGGTTCCTTTGATAGAAAAGGTGAAGTTTTGTCCCGTTGTGAATGCAAGCATCAAGACGAGATTGAGCAGCGCCAGTTCAGTCAAATCGGCTGATAACTTTCAGCTCCCTGCTGCTAGCATTGAATTCTTCATATCATCCAATCACTGATAGTTTGCATAGTTGTTTCTTCTATGAAGTGTATTTCTTTATGCAATTAGCAGACACAAAACAGCGAGTGAAAAATGAAACCCCAAAGCGCGTGTTCACACTCGCATAGACATGCGCATTATCATGCGCATGCACATACAACATGCATGTAGGTATATACCAGGTATAGACCTATGTCCAATATAGGTGTATAGTAGATGTGTATATACATATATAAATATGTGTATATATAGATGTACACACATACAAACACCAACATCTATACAAACACAAATACATGTGCATATGCATACATATGTATACATGTATAAACTACTACATATATACATACCTTTACATACCAGTTTACACGGTCTACACCGCTCGACACTCGCTGAACAGCCAACGATCGCACACATACCTTTATTGCGCGACCGCAACGTGGCTGGCGGCCACAGATCAAAACTCGAACATCTCAGATCTTCATCAGTCCGAACGGATGCTCCGATCACCGGAGGGGTGCACCAGCATCTGGCGATCGCACCACATAGACATCCGAACGAAAAACATCAGACGAGATATCCGCCAGCGGAAACTAGAGCACCGCGAGAAACTAAAAGTTGTCAATCGGACCCGGTGTGGAATCCGAAACAACTTCGATCGGCTCTTCAAGAGCAGCATCGCGCCGCAAGGCAGCGAAAGCTTTGGGCTTAGGCCGCGGATTGCTTGAAGGAGCGGGATCTGCTCGAACAGCCGTCGAAGGAAGATCGTTTTTTTGAGCAGGTCGTGGGTCAGCGACCGGTGTGGCCTTCGGCTTGGGCCGAAGGGCACCGGTAGACTGAAAGACCTGGCGCCGCTCAAAGGGACCACCTTTGAGCATATGGATGCCTTTAAGAGCCCAATTAGCTCAGGTTGTCTGAGGCAGAGCAACGTCCTCTGCCGATGGGCTGGGGGAGTGACCGAAGGACTCCCCGACAGAAGTGGCACAGCTCCATACGACGATCGCAGGCCGTAAACAGCGGGGTCGATTGACACTGAGCACATGATCAGCCGCCAGGCAGTTCGCCCGAGCGGGCGGCCCGTCGCAAAAGCAGCCCGTCTTCTTCGACCGAAATCCACACACGGTCGGCACAGCTCTACATGACTACTAGTACAGAAAGCGACAGCTTTCAGCTGCACGTGAGGAGTCTCTATCATCAAATAGGGTGGAGTGGGCGGGATCGAAAATCCGGGCCGATCGGCTGATCGCCAAAATGGCCACGGATCAAGGTAAGATGGCTGTTCTTCCGATCGTGAAAACTGATCTCCCAATCCCTAACCTACCAGACCGAAAATTAGGAAACACACACATATATACATATACATACAAAGATATACAC
>CAJNDV010004302.1:40204-51552 GCA_905221635.1 Symbiodinium sp. CCMP2456 | reverse complement strand
GGGTTTAGGGTTTAGGGTATACTATGCTGACATTAAGGCTTACGATGCCTTTACAATCAAAGACCATAGTAAGTATGAGGCCGCTCATTTGTAACCCTAAACCCTGTTGCACAAAACCCTATAAGTCCTTAACCGAATTATGCATCGGCCAATTTTTGAACCCAACATCCTGGTACACAAGCAAACCCCTATAAATCCTTAATCGAACTATTAACGCCAGGGCTCGGATCCTAAAGCCGAAACTCCATAGTGTATTTTGGAGGCCCCTGTTTGAACCATTAGCCCTAAGCCCCTTGTGTAACAAGGCCCACTCCAACTGTGGATGTGCGCCCTAAACCCCAACCCCTAAACCCCAAACCCCCTAAACCCTAAACCCCAAACGCTAAACACCTAAACCCCTAAACTCTAAACCCCAAAGCCTAAACCCCCTCAAAACCCTAAACCCTCACTCTAAACCCGACACCCTATTTATAAGTCCTGAGGCCCAGGCTTTCCAGAGCACCGATCCGTCGCGCGGCAACCTGGAAGCCCCCGTGGAAGTCCTCCCGGACCAGGTTGATAGGTTTAGTGGGCTTACAGGGTTGGGGTTGTTTAGGATTTTCTAGTGATATTTAGTGCTGCTTTACAGGGTTGTTTACGATTTTATAGTGATAAATAGTGCTTATAGGGTGTATAGGTTTATTGGGTTTATAGGGTTGTTTAGGAGTTTATAGTGATAAATAGTGCTTATAGGGTTTATAGGTTTAGTGGGTTTATGCTTACCGGGATGGAGTTAATAGGGCTTATAGGGTTTATTGGCATTTATAGGGTTTAGGGCTGAGAGGATGGCTTTGGCCTATGAAGTTGAGCAGTAGGGTTGTCTTGAGCTGTTTCGTACGGCTTCTTGCAGGCTTATAGGTTTTACGGAATACCAAGGGAGTGTTAGCGTGTGACACGCTTTCATAACGGGTGTTGGCTTTGTTACAAGGCTGTTTAAGGTTTCAAGGCTTAAGGATGAAGCCAGAGGGCTTGGTGCTGTGGGTTCAAGGTTTAGAGTTTGAGGTTGGAGGAGGGGCCTTAATAATTAGAATAGGGTTTTGGGGCCCATTCTACTATAAACATAATAAGGAATCACCAAAACAGTATAAGTAATTCTTTAGGCCCCTATAGTAAACCCTAAACCCGCTTGGATCGTTTTGGTCTCAGGGCATAGGACCCACCTAATGAGTCAGCGCCGAGGGCACTAGAGGGCGGGACACCCTAAACCCTACACCACTAATTCTGATTATCCTTTTACACTACTATGTTAGTTTACTATCGGACGTAAATGTATAGATATAATTAGAATTAGTAGCATTACTTTTTTGATTATTACGGCCACAAGGCCTGGGGGGACTTGCGCCTCGGATGTTTTAGGCCGGATCCTTAGCATGACCTCCTGAGCAAGAAATGAAGTCGGAGGAAGTCGAAGGCTGTTGTCGTGATGGTTCAGGGGTATGCCGGTTTAGGGTCGAGGATAGGCGGTGTAGCGACGACAACCAGAGCAACCACAACAGCGGTAGTAAGAGTGCCGAAATGGCAGGGCGTTCGTTCACGAATGAGACAGAAGTCCTCGTTGAAGTTCCACACAATGAACAGTAGGCGCGATGTGCTCTGAACGCCACACCTCAGATCAGCGGTTCCTTCCAACTCCACACTCCGGACACACTCAAGCCAACGAGTCCTTGGAGGACAAGTTCAAGCTATAACTTGAGGTATCACAATCTACTTGACCTAGGACCTTTACAGAAAACCCAAGGCCATTCGTCAGAATTCAACGGGATCCAACCAGGACAAGGAGGCTTCAGTCACGGCCTCCTAGGAGAGCAGTCGGGTCCTTTGGAATCTTAGGGTCACCGATTGCCTAGAGACTCCAATACCCCTTGATTAAGGAATATACCTTAAATCATGTTAGGGATCCTGCTATAATTTAAGGTATATTCCTTAATCAAGGGGTATTGGAGTCTCTGGGTGATATGAGTAATTATTGCGAACAAGTACTATTACTACTAGTCTCAGATCATGCCTAGTACTATATGTTGTCGAAACTTACATGAAGGCTTATCCATTCAAGAAGTGGGACTTTCCACAGTATCTTATGGTTCTGTCCAGATATGAGGATGTCTTTAAGATAGGGCGACGATAGTGTGGTCTCATGAATGACCACGAGCCTCTTGTCTTCAATACATAACAGAGCAGAGGCCACGTGCGCTTTTTGAAACGGTGTCGATGATGTCGATTATGATGATGATGATGTTCATTATCAACAACAACATCATGACATGATCATCGTGCGAGCATTCAGCAACCCAAGGTGCAAGGCCAGGTATGTCAGCGTCGAAAAATCGGACTCGAAGAACTCGCCTCACTCACACTGCAGCAATCAAAACCGCGGTCAGAATGATGTGTGCAGTTCGATGGTTTGACTTGAGATTCCTCACCATGCCCTGTCGGACGAAAACGACGCACTTGGCACATCTCCGCCATGCCAAATGCTTCAAATGCCTCTCGTATGCCGACAGTCGGACGAATTGCTAAAGTGATTCCGTGTTTAAAGATGGACAAAGGTTTCGGTTAGTAAGTAGTATATCTAGCCCCACGGACCGAGCGAAATGCAGAAAACACAGCCCTGCCAGCCAATGCTAGCACATGGAGCCCCTGCACCCTAAACAGGAGTGTCTTGCCCTTCCGCAGGCACCCCACGCAGAGCTTACAGGCTTTTCGGTGAAATTCAGGGCCTCACCTAGCCTTTTAACACAGGACTGGGCCACATTATACCGCGCTTTTTGGCAAAAGTTTGTAGTGCGGGGGCCTTTCTGATTTGAATCGGATGTGGTGTCAATTTCGGCTATACGGGAATATTGTTACCGTTTATTCAGACACCTTTCTTAACATGGGAAAGCACGGACACACCCCAGCGCAAAGGACTCAGAAAAGTAAGGATCCTGTTTGGCGACGTGCATGGAATGCTGTGAACACCCGATCGCCAAAACACCCTACGTTGCTAAGGCTTTGGCGTCCGGTGCTTGTAACCCCCCCCAAAACCCCTAAGGGTCCATGTACCCAAATAGCATATACATTGGCCCTAAAGTACCTATATAGGGACTGCTTTAAGGCCAAAGTATATCTATTTGGGTACATGGACCCTTAGGGAACCTACCCCGTCAAGCACCGATGTCCGGAAACTATGATAGGCACGCCTCAAAATCTATGTTCCTCAAGGTTCAGGCATCCTGACCCTATAAACTATAAACCCTACGTTTTGAGGACTTAAAACATAAAGAAACCTTTATTAGGAGCCGCAGAAAGATAGGTCATCTAGGTCACTAACAGGGTCCCGGGGGGTGCAAGCGTCGTGCAAAACATGCGACGCAACGCTAAACCAGTAAGACGTTGTCGTCTTGGATCTCCATGGTAGTTCCTTTTTGGGGAAGCATTATAGAATCCTGAATATATGAATGGTTAAACCACAAAAAGGAACCACAATGGAGACTAGACTATAGGTAGTGTTTAGTGTCTCTAGACAGGGGTACTTAAAGCCTGAGGCCGGGGGGCATTCTACGAAACTTTGCGCAAGCCTCCTATTGGATCCCGAC
The DNA here is from genome assembly GCA_905221635.1 of Symbiodinium sp. CCMP2456. NCBI lineage: Eukaryota > Dinophyceae > Suessiales > Symbiodiniaceae > Symbiodinium > Symbiodinium sp. CCMP2456. The sequence goes on along the minus strand of CAJNDV010004302.1, from coordinate 47,938 downwards.
TCACAAAGGACCCGGAACAAAGCTTGTGTTAACATGGGCGGCTTGGCACACACCCTGCTTCCCTAAAGCCCAAGCCTTCAACCCTTGCATCTTGAAACCGTGACCCCCGAAGACAATCCCCGGAAAGTCTAAAAACGAAATGGCCTGGCAAGGAGGGCACCAGAACGAAGAACACGATGTTTAGCAGCTGCGAACCTCATTATCTGATGCGTAGTCCGAGAACTGCAAGACCAGTCCTAGAACTATGTCACGGCTACAAGAATAACCAACATATAATATAGTATGTAACTGAGTAAAGCCTTGGAGCCAGGCTTTAAGGGCCTGAATCTGCAGCTTCCTCACTGCACAGCTTGGTGCTGATCAGGCATGCAAGCGAAGGGACTCTGCCCTCCGATTCGAAGTGAAAGGTTTGGGAGTTTAGGTTTTAGGGTTTAGGGTTTAAGGTTTGGGAGTGGCAGGACCCGATGAGATGCAGATAAAGAACGCTCAACCTTGAACCCTCAAATCCCATTCAACAGGAAGTTTAGCCAGAACTCACAGACTTACCCAGAGGCTCTAAAGTAGTTCTTTTTTGGGATTACCTAATAGGATCCTAGATATAAGCCACAAAAAGGAACTACTATCGGGCCACTGGGTACAGAGCCTGAAAACCAAAAACGGTGCGAAAACTGCTCTCCCGGTCGATCGAAATGTGGCAGACTTGTTGACCCGAAACCGAAGAGATGCGAACCCCTCAACCCCCCAAAACCCCTAAAAACCAAGCAAAGGACCTTGTTGAAGCTGTAAACTGTCTAACCCCAAACCCCAAACCCTAAACTCCTAAACCCTAAACCCCTAAACCCTAAACCTTCACCATAACCCTAAACCCTAAACCCTAAACCACTTAACTTTACTGCCTGAGGAACTTCGGGCTTCGAGGCTTGAAGTCTCGGGGTTAGGGGCTCAGGGCTTCAGCCGGCGCTACAGGTCACCTGGTCTACGGCAGTTCAGGGACGGTTTAGGGCTTAGGGGTTTAGGGTTTAGGGGTCTAGGGTTTAGAGGTTTAGGGGTTTAGGGTTTAGGGCTTTAGGGTTTAGGGGTTTAGGGTTGAGGGTTCGCGGGCCTGGGTTGCGCCAAGTGTTGGGAATTCAAGATTCCGAGGGTCTAGAAGACCGGGCTTAATCTTTGGAAGACGACGCACATACCTCCTACATACCCATGTACCACATACCGACATACCTACCTACCTAGCTACCTACCTACCTAGCTACTTAGCTACCTGTATAGCTACCTGGCTACCTGTACAGCTACCAGCTACCTCACGACCTGCCTACCTACATGCCTAGGTACCTTCATACCTACTGCATACATGCATGTATGTATGCATGCATGCATACCTACCTACAAACACACATGCATACATACACACTTGCATGCATACATACATACATACATGCATACATACATTGCATACATGCCTAGAACCCTAAGGAGCAGTATGGGTAGTTGTTCAAGCTTCTATCATAGTACCCGTTGTTGCGTGACAGGCGGCTGGCCATCAACAGGTTGGGCGGGATCCCCCGTGAGAGGAAGAGCCACATCACGCAACCGAGCCTCAGTAACATAGGGGCCTGAATAATAAGAACAGGGTGTTGCGGCCCATTACACTATAGACTATAGTTATAATAAGGAAGCCCATTACACTATAGTTACCCCCATCAATAGTATAGGTAATGATTGAGGCTCGTATATTACCGGGAAGAGGGTCATGGCGAAGTCACGCGAAGATGAAAAACACTGGGCAGGGTTTAGGGTTTAGGGTTTAGGGTTTAGGGTTTAGGGTTTAGGGTTTAGGGTTCAGTGCAGACTGTGCTGATTTTGATTCGAGGGCCCAGGAAGGCTGCGATGCGTTTCTCAAACCTTAAGTGCCCCATAAAGAAAAATCAATTCAAACCGATAGCACCAGTAAGCCCTATATACACAAGCCCAAAACCTAAACCATATAAATACAAAAGGGTTTCCTCCTAAACTCTAAACCCATGAACCCTACAGCCTATATCCCAAACATCCCATAATTTACATAATCCCTCATATGACTCTCATCATTCTTATAATTCCTATGACTCTCATAATTCCTGCAATTCCGATATAATCATTCCAAAAGCGCTACATGCAAAAGCACGGAAGGCAAACTCCTATAATTCCCATACTTCCTGAAACAACTCTTCTAATTCTGATTCCTAGAACTTCCATGATTCCTACACTAAAAGGGCCAAAAGACGTGACAGAAGCAGAAGGTGACCATTCCTGTACTTCCTAAACCCTAAACCCTTGCACCCGCCCCCCACCTAAACCCTAAACCCCAAACCCCTAAACCCAAAAACAGGGCCAAAAAGCGCGGCCCCGAAGTAGAAGGTGATCCAGAGTGCGTGCTCCGAGGCGAAGGTGTTGGTGCGAGCGCCTAACTTGCTCCAGGGGTTCCGGGTTCTTGGTCTACGCGGTTTAGGGTTTTGAAACTTTGGGTTCAGGGTTTGGGGTTTAGGATCTTGGACTTATGGTGTATGATTTAGGGTGCAACGTTTCGGGTTTGGGATTTAGGGTGCAGGGCTGGGGGTTGAAGATTTAGGGTGTAGGGGTTAGGCTGGGTTTAGGGCTTGTGTGTTTGCTTCTGAGTTGCTTGATGGTTCTCGGGCGCTTGTGTGTTTTGAGGGCTGGTTGGTTTAAGTGTCTCACCCAAAGGGTCCAAGTAATAGTATAGTATATACTTTGGGGGCCCAAATACCTATTAAGTAACTACTATATTGGTACATGTTCCCTTTGGGTCAGCGCTTATCGTTATTTTTCAACGGCTCTGGGGTCCAGAAGCGTCGTAGTTGACGAAGTTAAAGGGTTGAGGCTGTGGGTGCAGGGCTTCCTGGGTTGCTGCTAAGGAACTTAAACTAAATGAAGTTAGTATAATAATGAAACCCTATTATTTACTATATACCCCAATTTAGGCTGGAAGCTTAATTTAAGCTCCGTGACAGCAACCTAGCTTCTTGGTGCAGATGTTTGGAAGTCTCCGGCTATGCACAGCTTAGTGGTCAAGGCTCAGGCTCTCGACGGTTTAGGGCTTCAAGTGTTTAGTCTGCTCAGCCTTTCCCTAAACCCTAAACCCTAAACCCTAAACCCTGGTTTGGTTTAGGGTTTACGGCTCAGGATGTAGGGTCACCCTAAGCCCTACACCCTTGCGACTCGGATCTCGCATCAGTGGGGGCTCAAGAGCTGAAAGATCCTTTGCTGGATGCGAGCACCCTAAACCCTAAACCCTAAACCCTAAACTCAAACCCTCAAACCCTAAACCCTAGTCGAGCTTAATCTTCAAAGCTTCGCAATTCGACCTAGGCTCTTCGGTGCACAGAAGGATCAGGCGGTTGAGGATATACTGTTTAGGGTTTAGGGTTTAGGGTTTTGGAGCACAGCGTTGGCAAAGTTGGGTCTGTTCCGAATTTGGGCTCTTGGGGTTACACAGAGGCTTAGGCACGTGCTTAAAGCGGGACTATCAGATTAAAGCTCTGGGCTAGGGGTACTCTGTTTTGCAGCTCTATAGTACTGGTATCTCATGACGGCGAATGATACACAAGTATTCTTCTAGATTTTGGACAATTTCTGGGTTGCAAAATGAACGGCGACATCAGTAGTGTGTAGGGTCAACCAAAAACCCGAGTTGATGTGTAAATACTTCGAATGGAACTGAGCTCGCAATCTCCTACGGAACAGACTCCCCACTGTCTCGGACGCTCACGCACGTCCACGCTCTTCAGCAGTGTCTCCCCGACAGGCGAGAAGATGTAGCCCAGTGCGATGACCTTGAATGACGGAGCTTGCAGCTGCTTTGTGGTATGCTGTTCAGGGCAGCTATATCATCTGGCATTTCTTAAGACTTCTTCGGTTTACGACGAGAGTTACTATTAAACTACAGTGCAGCTGCTTGGTCTTTTCTTCACTGCTCTGCCATATGTTGTTGCTCTCTCGCTCGCACTCTCTCTCTCTCTCTCTCTCTTTATCTCGCTCTCTCTCTCTCTCTCTCTCTCGCTATCCTTACTGGGCTTGAACCTGTCTTAATGTCCATGCAGGTAGTGCTATTTGCTGTCTGCTTCAGTACAGTACCCGTGCGACTTCCGTGGGTTTCTGTGGTTCCCACGCATGCTACCTGTAGTACATAAACAAATAAATAATATATATATATATATATATAATTAGATATATGTATATATGTGATATTATGATTGTTGCTGGTGCCCCAGCATGGCGGTTGCTGGCCATATTGCTGTGACCACGGTTATTCATAGTTACTTACAGCTACATGGCTTGCTGCTTTCACTGTGGCTACACCTCACCTATGCTCCTAGTAGTACCATCAGTATCAGTCTTGCTCCCCCTAAAACCTAGCCCTAAACCCGAAACTGTAGGCTGCTGAAGTTCTGTCGTGTTGTAGATGGACCAGAAAGGAGCGAACCTCAAAACTTTCCCAACGCAATAGACCTTATCCTTATCTACCAAAGCCTTAAGGCCTTGAGCCCAAAAGGCCCAAGCTCTAAATAACCTAATGCCCCCTAAAGCCTTGAAACTCAAACTCTTAAGCCATCAGCCAGCGAAAAAACTCCACGGCCGTAAGATACCGTGGGCCATATAAGCTCTCAACCAAGAGCCCTACACCTTAAACTCCCGAAACCTTATAAACTTTAAAGGCTACGCCCTAAGCTAGACCGGGGTGATAAGTCGGCCCTGATCTGCCCTGCTGTGGGCTAAAGGGCTCGGGGCTTCAAAAAAACAGGCAAGGGCTTAGGAGGACTAAACTTTAGTGTAGGGTTTTGGGGTCGCCAGCCTGTGGGAAGAGGTCTTTAGGGTTCAAGGGGTGATGGCTTTGCGGATTTAGGGTGTGCCTGTAGCCGAAAGTCCTACGATTTTAGGGTTCCTTATGATGGTTTCTATATGTAGTCGAGCACGTATCAGACGAGAGTTAACCATCTAGCTTCATTAAAAACGTATGCGAAAACGAGGCACACCCTTGAAAGAGGTAGGTCTTTTGGGCCACGGGTCAGGTTTACGCGTTTCGGGTTTTGTTCCGGGCCTGGGGGGTCGAACTATGCTTCAGAATAGGAGGCAGAGAGTTCAAGGGCTGTGGCTTTAGGTTCAATGGCTGGGGCTTCAGTGAAGGTCTTTTAAAGGTCTATTCAAGCTTGTTGGCTTTGATAGGATTCAAGGGCTTAGGCTTAGGGCCAAGCTTAGGGTGTAGGACCAAGGCAGTGACTAAGAGTCACGAGCTCTGGTATCTACACTCAACCGCTGCGGAACACGATTTGCAACGCTACATCACTGCCTTAGAGCCCGTAGCCAAGAATGTGCCGAAACAGCAACGAAACCCTAACCCCTTATCCTGCAAACCTCAAACCCTAAACCCAAAACCCTAAACCCTAAAATCAAATGTGAAGCCCTATCCCCAAAACTCAAAGCCCACCTACGTCGACTCGTGCACCAAGAGACTGCAAACTTCTATTGCAACGCTGTTAGCCTAACCCTCCAGGTACCTACTATATAGGGCCCTAGGGGCTCTAGTACCTTATATAGTAGGTACCTGGGGGTTTAGGGTTACACGAGCCCTAGCAGCTCAACGTTCATCAGCTGAAACGCCTAGCTGATCCGCAAAGCCAGGAATGCCCACCCGGAGAGCCCAATACCCCTTAATTGAGGACTAGGCCTTAAACCATGATGTCAAGGCTCCTATAATTCAAGGGTTTTTTCCTTAGTTGAGGCGTATTGGGCTCTCCGGGTATACCCTTCGAAGCAAGAGACCACGTGGATACGAAGACAGATTCCACGGGCAAACGGCTTCATCAACCTCGGAAGCAAGGAATCTCAGGTTGAACGGATGACGGATTCTAGTGACGGTTCAGAATTTTGAAAAATACCTGGACCCACAAAGTATGTCTTACCTACTTTGGGGGGTTTTAGGTATAGAGCTTTCGGGTTTGGGGTCTGGGGTAAAGCATTCCCTAAACCCCTAAACCCTAAACCCTAAACCCTAAACTAAACCCTAAACCCTAAACCCCTAAACCCTAAACCCTTAACCCTAGAGCATTCTCGAATTCAGGTGCGCGGATCTTAGCTTGGTAGATCCAGGACTCAGGAGCTGCAAAGGCCTAGGGTTGAGGGTTTTGGGTTTAGGGTTTAGGGTTTAGGGTTTAGGGTTTAGGGTGGTGGTTTAGCTTTTAGGGAATTTAGGGTTGATAGTCAAACTTCGCCGCAACACCCCATTAGGGCCAATCAATCTACACCCTACACTCCAACCCCTCACCTACACCTCCGAACCGTCTTAAAGTAAACCCTACACACCCTAAACCCTAAGCCTTAAACCCTAAACCCTAAACCTTAAACCCTAAACCCTAAACCTCTGAGCCTAAACCCTAAACCTTAAACCCTAAACTCTAAACCTCTGACCCATGCTCCCCTCAGAAGATCCTCGAAACCACATCGAGTGTTCACCCCCAGTCTTTCTGATAGGCAGCGCCAAACTAAAGCTTCCTGAACTTCTCGTCCCTTAAGAGTAACGGATAGTAGGGGCGTTAAGAGCTATGCTATGATTCGGAAAATTTTTTGGCCCAGTAAAATAGGCAGCTGCATGCCTAGAGTTCTGGCTCTTGCCGCCAAGCCTGTGCCCGCAAGCTCGAAGCACTCCTCGTCGTCTGCAAGCCGGATGGTTGTCAAAGCGTTGCACTTACTTCCTGCTGACCGAGGACAGAACCTGTAGCAGTTCAGTAAGACACTCCCAAAGACATGCTATGCTATACTATGCCTTCAAGGCGTCAAGGTGTCACAATTTGCACCCTGCACCAAAAACCCTAGAGGACACCAAGCCCCCAGGCCCCAAACCCCAAGCACACGAACCTATGACATCCCAAGCCCTCCACACCCCACACCCCAAAGCGCTTCCGCCATGGAACCCCCCAAAACCCTAAACTCCGACACTAAACCCTAAACCCTTGAAGGCACCCCTAGAGGAAGCCCAAAAGGGCCCCTAAAAGAGCCCAACAGCGCCTAGAAGGACAAGTAAAAGTACCTTGAAAGGAGCCCCTGAAGAAACTCGAAACATGCCCATAAAAGGAATCCTTAAAACTTAAAAGAACCTAAATAGGACCTAGATGTGCCTTCCCAAAAAAGGGCGCTCAGAAGGAACCTCAGAAGGGCCCTTAAAGGAAAACCCCTAAACCCGAAACCCTAAACCCGCCAAGGGACCACTGCGTGATGTGGCTTCGTTCGGTCAGCCGCTGGTCTGCTTGGCAGATCCTTCACCGGTTTTGGGGCGTGTCGCGTTTGGGGGTTTTAGGAGTCCCAAAGGGTCCAAGTACTAGTATAGTATATACCTATAGTCTCCATCGTAGTTCCTTTTTTGGGTTTAGCCAATGATATATTAAGGATTCTATAAGGTAGCCCCAAAAAGGAACTACAATGGAGACTATAGGTACTTTTGGGGCCCAAATACCTACAAAGTACCTACTATAATGGTACTTGGGCCCTTTGGGAGTCGGGGTGGAGGAGTTTAGGGTCTAAGGCTTCGTCGGTATGGAGTTGAGGGCTCTCGGGTCCCACCCTCTGCGGAAAGCCAGTCGATTTCAGTCAAGACACCTATGGGTAGATGTCAAAACTACGGTCCTTTTTGGGGTACCCTAAATAATAGGTGCCGTACGAAAATAAGGACCCAAAAAGGGACCACAA
>CAJNDV010004302.1:25035-31032 GCA_905221635.1 Symbiodinium sp. CCMP2456 | reverse complement strand
TTGGCTGCAGTCGCCAAGACCCGCAACGCAGGATGAAGCAAGAAAGCGTAGTAGTAGTAGTAGTAGTAGTAGTAGTAGTAGTAGTAGTAGTAGTAGTAGTAGTAGTAGTAGTAGTAGTAAAGGTAGTAGTAGTAGTTGTTGTTGTTGTTGTAGTAGTAGTAGTAGAGGTAGTGGTAGTAGTAGTAGTAGTAGTAGTAGTAGTAGTAGAGGTAGTGGTAGTAGTAGTAGTAGTAGTAGTAGTAGTAGTAGTAGTAACAATAGCAGCAGCAGTAGCAGTAGCAGTAGCAGTAGCAGTAGCAGTGGTAGTAGTCGTAGCAGTATCAGTAGCGGTAGCGGAAACGGTAGTGGTAGCGGTAGCAGTAGCCGTAGCCGTAGCCGGAGCAGGAGAAGCAGCAGCAGCCGCAGCAGTAGCAGCAGCAGTAGCACTAGTTGTCGCAGCAGTCGTCTTCGTCGTCGTCGCCGCAGCAAGCAGTACCAAGAAGCAGTAGACAACGATGCCCTGCACTCATGCACAGTCGATGCAACATTGCAAGCAAGTTGCCTAAACCCTACCTATAGTCTCCATTGTAGTTCCTTTTTGGGGTTTAACCAATTATATATTAAGGATTCTATAAGGTATCCCCAAAAAGGAACTACGATGGAGACTATAGGTAAACCCTAAACCCTAAACCCTAGACCCTAAACCCTAAACCCTAAACCCTAGCAGTGCCGCGCCTAAGAGGTTCTCCCGCCAGGTCTCGAAGGGAAACTCTGCCTCATGGCGGAGAAAAGTGGGGTTTGGGGTTTAGGGTTTAGGGCTTAGTGCTCCAACAACCCAAACATCAATGAGACTCAAGCGCACTTTGTTGGGATATTGTAGAAGCCTGCATAATTTTACCAATATTGCTCTTGAACTTAGGGCTCCTTACTAAAGACATATTATAAAGGAGCCCAAAACCCTATTCTAATGATCAAAGCCCCTACATTAGGTGGGGTTCCCAGGGCCTCGGCTAGAGCCGCCCTGCATCTTTGCACACTTTGGCCCGCCGAATCGACAACCCCAACAGTCTGAGCCACCGCTGCCTCGGTGTAGGGTTTAGAGCTGTCCCGGAATGCCTCCAAACCGGAAGCCCAACAAACTCAACAACCCGAACAAGACAAGCCGGCCGTCTGCAGAGTTCAAACCCTTAGGGTTTAGGCTTCGGGGTTGGGGGTATGGGAAGGGTTTGAGTAACTCTGAAAAAAAAAAGAAACAAGTCTCAGCAAAACAATGAGCAGACTTACCTACATGCTGTGAAGAGGCCTGTGTACATCCCAGTCAAGCCGGAAATGCATGCTCAGTTGATCTACGACTACGACTGGCCCTTATCCCCCATCCAACTTCCTCTTAGCCTGAGACCCAACACCCAAACTCAACCCTCAAAACAAAACCTCCTTAAACCCTCCTCAAGAGCCCGCATTATAAACAATAAACACAAATACACACACAAACACACACACACACAGAGGGGCCCTAAGACTAGTGATGGGGGCATGTTAAGACGGATTCCAACACCGCGACGCCGAGAGCTTCTAAACCTGGTGGAGCCCTAACGCAGTTCAGGGTTTAGGGTTTAGGGCTCTAGAGTTTAAGGCTTTAGGGTTTTAGGGTTTAGGGCTTTAAGGTCTAGGGCTTAGGGTTCTAGAGTTTAGGGCTTTAGGGTTTGAGGGTTTAGGGTTTAGGGCAAGCTCTGAAATGCTCGTCGAGTCTCCTTCGTGGCAGCCAGCGCCATCTCCCAGTAGTCCGGCTCTGGCCTAAGCGTCGACGGAGCTACTACATTTTCCATGGCATATACAAACACACTCTATGTGATAGTTATAAATAAATACATATATGTATATAAACCTAATAAATAAATCCCTATATTTATTTATTTGTTTATATCCGCGCCACTCAGGTCAAGCTGGGCACAACTCTACCTTCTCTGGTAGCTTAGCTTGTGCGAGTGCTTCGGCCATTGCCGGATTCACCGAGTCTTGCATCGGTTGTCGATACAAAGCAATACAGACCCCAAACCAGCAACCAAACAGGCTCGAGACCTGAGGCCGTTGGGTTTTGGGAGGCTTTGGGCTTCGTTTGTGCCTCCTACCATCTGAGCTAGCTTAAGCTCACAGCAGGCCGCGACATGCTGAAGAAAAGGGGCTCGAGTTCGTCCAGAAGTCGACGGATATGAATAAGCACCCTAATTCCCAGACCCTTCTTCCAAGGTTCAAGTCTGATGACAGAGGTCAACGATTTAGGCTTCTAAACCATAAGCCCTAAGCCCTAAACACATCAGAATCTGGAGCCCGGATAGCGCAGGGAGCTGGTGGCATGATGAGGTCATTTATGCATGCCGAGTCGTGCTCCAGACGACATGTGCGTGCGGGCCAGGCCCAGCGCTTGCTTCTAGATTCGGTTAATATAAGGGCCTTGATACTTAGAATAGGGTTTTGGGGTATACTTCAGTATACATATAAAAACGAACCCCCCAGAATAGTCTAGGCAATTATTAAGGCCCCATAGTAGATATTTCACTCCGGACATGCATCGACTCGTCAGGCTCTACGGTATACTTCTTTACGATTCTTCCAAGTCACTGAAGTCCGAAACCCCAAACTGCAAAGCTCCTAAAACTAGAGTACCAAACATGCCCATCCCCCCAAGGTCCACACCCCGAAGCGGCTTGCCGTTGAAGGGTAAGCCCGGCATCCGAAACTGTCCATCGCTAAATCCAGCTTCAGTGCTCTAATGTAGGGGCATCAACAATTAGGATAGGGTTTGTGGGGTTGCTTACTATAATTATAGCATAATATACCCCCAAACGCTATTCTAATTATTAAGGTCCCCCCGCCCCCCATGCAGAATTCAACATCCCCTGCACGGAGCGCTAAACTGTTTCAACATGGACCTCGAAAAATGCACCCTGTTTGGACTCGAGGCTCGTATAGAGGAGCGTGCTGAAGGTACACGCCAAGGTTTAGGGTTTAGGGTAAAAGCTTGAAAACCTTAAAGCCCCAAACCTCCAGGCCCCTACACCCTAAACCCCAAACCCTAAACCCTAGACTCCTGAAAACCACATTGGATGAGTGGCAGGTTGAGGGCATAGTCCACCGAGGCGTAGAAGGAGTCGATGAGGCTCTTGGAGTCATCCGAGTTCTGCTGTCGGAAGTAGACACCTCAAGAGGGTTTAGGGTTTAGGGTTTAGGGTTTCAGGGTTTAGGGTTTAGGGACCTCAAGCCCTAAACCCTCAGCCCCAGACTCTAAACCCTGAGCTCTAAAACTCTATACCCTAAGCCATCTCGAAGTAGACACCTCAAGCCCTAAACCCTCAGCCCCAAACTCTAAACCCTGAGCTCTAAAGACTCTATACCCTCAGCCATCTCAAACACTGAGGAGGTGTGGGTCTTCTAGAATCAAGGGTTTAGGGTGTAGGGTTTAGGGCTTAGGGCTTATAGGGTTTATAGGGTTTAGGGTTTAGGGGCTAAGAGCTCTGGTTCGCAGCACGCCTGAATTTCATCGGTTAGGGTTTAGGGTTTCAGTTTCTATTCTCTCGCGGCCGTCGGGGACCTCAGTACCTTTGAGCAGCTCGGCTCTACAGAGCTTTGAGATCGACTCTTGAAGCCCTCAGCCATCAAGAATCCTAAACCCTAAACCCTAAACACTACCTATGATCTGCACTGTAGTTCCTTTTGGGGGATACCTTATAGAATCCTGAATATAGAGTTGGTTAAAACCCCAAAAAACGAACTACAATGGAGACTATAGGTCAACCCTAAACCCTAAACCCCTAAACCCCTAAACCCTAAACCCTAAACCCCTAAACCCCTAAACCCCTAAACCCCTAAACCCCTAAACCCTAAACCCTAAACCTTTTTCATGCCAAGGGGCCGGGCATTTTCCCCAAGCCCCCGATGGCGGCGCCGACGGAAGGAACGCCCAGCAGGCCGAACTCGACATCCTTAGGGTTTAGGGGTTTAGGGGTTTAGGGTATAGGGGTTTTGGTTTAGGGTTTAGGGTTTAGGGTTTAGGGGTTTTGGTTTAGGGTTTAGGGTTTAGGGTGTCATAGGGGCCGTAATACTTGGAACAGAGCTTTGAGGTATGTTCTAGATACTGTAACAAAAAACGAGGAGCCGGAACGAAGCTAAAACCCTGTAATTAAGCTCTCCCTAAACCCTAAACCCTGAACCCTAAGCCCGAAACTAAACCCCATAAGCCCTAAACCCTAAACCCCCCGCCCTGACTGAGCTGTCTCGGGGAAGAGCCCTTCTTTAGGAAACCCTTGCTCGGGCAAACTCCTCGTCTTAGGGGCTGAGTACCCTAGCCCAAAAAAGGCTCACCTTTTGAATTTTATAGCAGGATTACATAAGCCCCAAAAAAGTTAAAGGTTACCTACTCAGCCCCCAGGTTTTTGCATCGCAAGGTTGGAGGTTTCAGGGTTGGAGCTTCTTGGGCTTGAGAAACCCGAGTAGAGGGGCTTTAAAAATATTAGAATAAGAGGGGTCCTTGAAAGGGATCCTTAAAGGGGTCTATCAGGGATCTATGATAGGGTTCTATATTACGGTCCTTAATAATTAGAATAGGGTTTTGGGGCCCAGTATACTATTATAGTATAATAATTAGAATATGGAACCCCAGTATAGTATTGGCAATTATTTAGGCCCCTACGTTAAGCCCAGTTCCAACACATCGCTGCGAGTAGTAGCCCTAAGTCCACACCCCATCCATCCCCATCCACCCCCCCTAGACTCATGTTGCGTTTATGCCGGGCTTACTCACTTGCTTGTCCAGTATCCTACGGGAACTAAAGGTTAACTTTTGGAAAATTATATGGGAGGTAGGAAAAATATGAGGGGTAGTAGTACCCCCAAACGAGGACAAAACATATACCCTTATTAAAGGTTACCTACTCTGCTGCTTAGTGCAGGATCTTCGAGGGTTTACCATGGGAGCTCCGGCGACTGTGCCGGCTTTGGTCAGTCTGGTCCCACCATATCGGCAAGGGGGATCCCTGGCCAGAAAGGGGGTTTCCGAGAATGGGGGACCCTAGTACCCTAAACAGTGGGATCCCTAATATAAGGACCCCCAAAATAAGGTACCGCCCCAGCAAGGGCCCGCCCCCAAGCTGAGAAGCGCCGGAGATGTTTCATCCTTCAGTTCTTTCGACCTTAACCCCCAAACCTAAATTTTTTAAGGACTTACAGGAGGACATCATAATAAGGAGGCCGGATAAGATAGATCTTCTAGGGTCCAGGTAGGGTTTTAGGTTTACCTATAGTCTACTTGTTAGTTACTGTTAGTTCCTGTTTGGGGATACCTTATAGAATCCTTAATATACATATATATATATATATATAATATATATATATATATACACAATTGGTTAAACTAAAACAAGGAACTACGATGGAGACTATAGGTAGGGTGCCTACACCCTAAGCATCCTTGCACCTTACGCTTTCTTCCGCCAGGCAGCCACGTAGCCAAAGGGCTCGGAACCTAAGATCTGACTGGACGGCCGTCTTCGGTTTTTTGGGTTTAGGGCCTACCCGTAGCCGGAAAGACCGACCTTTTTGAGGTTCCGTTTTACGGATTCTATATATATATATATAGAGAGAGAGAGTTCCTTAAAAACGTAGGTTTTTTCGGTTAGAGGTAGGGTTTAGGGTTTCCGTTCAAGGTTGAGGGTTCAGGTCGTAAAGAGCCATGTGAGCGTCCAGTAAGTTCGACGACTCGTACCGCTGCTTCCAGGACGACACTTCTGGAGTTGGTATAAAGTGAACGAATTTTGATGAAGTCTCCCTTTTCTGGTTCGGGCCTTCAAGGTGCCAACAACATGGTTTAACGGGTTTGGGAATGGGCAAACAGCGCCCAGAGACTCATAATCTCACAGGTCTACACAGCTACGCCAACACGCATGCCCTGAACCCTAAACCCTATAGACCCCAAACCCTGAAGGCCCTAAACCCTATAGATCCTAAACCCTATAGATCCTAAAC
>CAJNDV010004291.1:82079-92974 GCA_905221635.1 Symbiodinium sp. CCMP2456 | reverse complement strand
ATGTTATGTTATGTTATGTTAGGTTAGGTTAGGTTAGGTTAGGTTAGGTTAGGTTAGGTTAGGTTAGGTTAGGTTAGGTTATGTTATGTTATGTTATGTTATGTTATGTTATGTTATGTTATGTTATGTTATGTTACATTATGTTCTAGTAGATTATATGATATTGCATTGTATGATATTCTGTTATGTGATAGTATACTATATTGGAGTAGGAAGCACTGAGCTTCAATACAGATGAGCCCACGGCAGCTTCGGTGTCTTCCTCGAGTATGGAAGGGTTTTCCGCCGTGCTCGAAATCCCAAAGCCGAAGAGAAACCTTAGACCTTGGCTTCGCACCCGAGCTACCAACTCCCGACGCCCCAATACCCAAAACTGGCCCTGAAACCCAAGCCCGAAACTACCAACCCCAAAACTGGTCCTCAACACTGCCTCAGGAATCTCAAATCACATTTTGGAAACCCCAAGCCCCTAAGCCCCAAGGCGAAAGCCCTGGGCAACCCTGGCCTCAAGCTCCGCTAGATGCGGCAGACCTGGCATTGATGAATAATTGCTCGCGAGGCTTTCCAGTAGCATTTAAGGCTGCACATCCTGATTTGAGGGCCACCGATGACTACTAATCTTCTCAGACAGAGTATGCATGTATGGCGGGATCGAGCGATGATGCCGCCAGACAGACCAAAGCGACTCTTCCTTCGTGGCCGATCGCAGTTCTTTTGCAGAAGCGGTCACGTGAGATGTGCTGACGGGACTGAGGCCACAATCCTGCAGGTACAAAACCGAAACTTTGAGAAGGTGAGAAGTGAACTAAGTGAAGGATATGCTTCAAACTACGGGTCTAAGGCAGTCATAGACGTATACTCTAAAATCATGCAGCGATATGACCCCAGCATGAGGCACAAAGTGACACAAAGCCTGCTCCAGCCCGAACCTCTGCAAAAGCCCCACAAGAATGCTCCACCTGCCCATAAGGTAGAATCTCGCCCTCGAAGGGGACACACCCACAAGAAGGACAGATGCAAATTTTAGCCTAACCCTAAACCCTAAGCCCCAAACTCTAAACCTAAACCCTCTTTTCATCCAAGCTGCCCTTTCCACGCAACTCCACTGCGGCTGCGGCGAAGTGCGCGCAGGTCTGCGGGCAAAACTTATATTTCATCTTTCACTTCACGACATGGTATTACATTGCATTACACTACAATGTATTTTAACTCACTCTACTATATTGTTCTATATTGAACTATATCACACAACGTTTTGTTACGTCATATTGTTTTATGTTATGTTGTCTTGTACTACATCATAGTTGTTTATGTTGTGGCGCTATGTGATGCGAACTTCTATTACGTATAGTCTGTTATAATCGGTTCTACTACATTTTATTCTCTTGTAGTATAATATGTTAGGTTCGGTCGTCTTATATTATAGTATACCTGTTCTTGTAGTATCTCATATTATACTATAATATACCATACTATGCGATGCTGTACTTTAGTATACTATTTTCTTATCGTAACACAATATATGAAAATATGACACTACAATGCAGTACATAATGCTATATCATGTTAAAGTCATATTGTCAGATTCGGGTATAATATACTATACTAGAACACATTGTGTTGTTCCATACTGACAAACAAATATTTAAATGATACACTAATATATGCTAGCTGCTGAAACATAGTACAAGAAAATGCGTTAAATACAACACATAGTACATATATATATATATATGCTTGCTGACCATATATATGTATATGTGTGTGTGTGTGTACATCGTGTCATCGTGTCTGTATGTATGAATGTATTTATGTATGTATGTATACGTTACATTATATATTGCATTACTTTAAGGTGTGATAGATAACATCAAAGTGTATTTCATTGTATGTAAGTATATTGCATTGGTCTCGATACACGCACATACATGCATGCATACATGCATACATACTCACCTACATACCTACATAGCTGCGTACCTATCTACATAGGTATGTACCTGCAGGTGTACAGGAATTACATAAATTTACATGACATGCAGACAGACAGACAGACAGACAGACAGACAGACAGACAGACAGACAGGCAGGCAGACAGACAGACAGACAGACGCACAGGCAGACAGACAGGCAGACAGACGGACAGACGGACCGACAAATGGACAGACGCAGAGACGGACAGACGGACAAAACTTTAAGCCCAAACACAAGGTAGGTGTCTGCGCAGACAAAGTCCGTCGCACCTGGTTGGCGGACCCAACTCCCTGTGCCAACTGCAGCTGCTTGACCTGAAGATTGAACGGTTGGGGTTACACGGTTCCCTTTGTCGGGGTTCTGTTCGATTGCTTGCTAGGTTCGGTGATACGGTCCTGTGCGCTTGTGAGAAACTGGGATGAACAGTCGACATGCCCGAAGCTTCGACAGCTTCGAGTCTAATTTCGATTTATCCTATAGGTCAGCCGAGTGAAAGTATCGGAAAGTAAGATGTGCTGCAAGGGAAGAAGAGAAGGACTCAAATGCCAAAAAGTCAAAGACCTGCACGCCCAAGCTTCGTCAGAAATCCAGAGCTTCCCCACTGCCGTAAATGGACGAAACCTTCGAAAAGCCACTGGGTCTCTAAACTCAGAAACAAGGAATCAGCACGTGGACTCCGAGGCCGCAGCCATCATGCCGGTACAAAGGTGTCTAAAGGAAATCTCCTTAGGCTCCCATCCTGCGACAGAGATTGAGGGGGACCTCGTTCTTGGGGAATCAGGACGCTTAGAACTCAAAGGTGAGGGATTAGGGTGTGGTGTCTAGAGGTCTTGAGATTTGAACCCTAAACCCTCAGTCCTAAACCCTAAACCCTAAGCCTTAAACCCTAAACCCTAAGCCCTAAACCCTAAACCCTAAGCCCTAAACCCTGAACCCCTAAGCCGTAAACCTTGAACAATAGACCCTCAGCCCTAAACGGAGGACCTCAGGGCTTGACATGACATGAAAATTTTCGGACGGTGGAGTCGGGGCTTCGGGGCAAAGGCACTGAGATGCCACGCTCACTAGATCGTGCTTCCCATGGCTTTGGGGCCGCCCAAGGTCTAGTCAGACTCGAGTTTTTAAGGTTTAGGGTTTAGGGGTGTATAGGGCTTAGGGTTTAGGGTTTAGGGTTTAGGGTTTAGGATTAGGGGTTTAGGGTATAGGGGATGCCCGGCAAAGGTGTTGACATGGTGGTTGGTTCAAGGCTGGATGGGAAGGAGAGGGATTTCGGATGATCTTGCCTTGGCGATGTGGGTCCTTTGGAGTGTCGTGTATATCTCGCAAGGATCTTCCCGACACGCACCCGAAGCCCGAAACTAGAAGCCCGAACCCAGAAGACCTCGGATATCCGAAGCATCCAGAGCGTTACGGTGGAGCCCCGCCTTCTATCGCGCCATAGGTCTCCTGTCAGAGTGGGGAGTATTCCAGGAGTGCGAAGAGGTTAAGGCGAACAGCTTTCCAAGCTGCAGCGCAAGCAGCTTGCCCTAAACTTCATAATGTCGGGGCCTTAATAATTAGAATAGGGTTTTGGGCGTCCCTTATTGTGATTATAGTATAATGGGCCCCAAAACCCTATTCTAATTATTAAGGCCCCTACACTACTTCAAACTTTAGACCATGACCCACACGCCTCTCTGCATGACTCTACGTCTACTTTCTGGGTAGCTGTACATCGTGCTTCCTTCGGAGCGAACTTAAAAGTCTTCTGAACGGCTCCTTCGGTGTTCAAGGTCTTCGGGCTTCGTAGCAGTGAGAGGTTTTAGGATTTGGGTAGTTCTCTAAAGGTCCATTTTTAGGTGCCGAACATAGCGCGGCACCCTTCTACAAGGACCCTAAAAGCGACCAACTACCCATTTGGCGTTTAGGACCTGGCGTTGGCGGATTGTCGCACTTGCAGGCAGGGGGCCTCTAGCTCTGCTTATCTGGAGGTCAGGGTGCAGGGTAGGGTTTAGGGTTCAGGGCTTGTTTAGGGTTTAGGGTTTTAGGGTTTAGGGGTTTAGGGTTTAGGGGTTTAGGGTTTAAGGTTTAGGGGTGGGAGAAATATAAACCAAATTTATGGTTTCGTGCCAGACTTGCAGCTTAGCACGTGGGGGGTGGGTTCTGCTTCTGCTGGAGGTCTACGATCCGATTCGTGACGATTGTTTTGCGGATCTTCTAGCAAAGCTGACTGAAAGTATCGCGTGAGCAAGCTGAGAGATACTCCGTGAGACTTGCCTGCTCTGATTGTCGCAAGGGTAGCCTCACCATGCTGACCGGACCACAGTTCGGGCTGCAGTTTCACTCTGTACCCGCTTCTCGCGGGCGCAGAAACCGAGCAAAGCAGCAACCTGCACCTCTAAGAAATACGTGTCCTTGTCACAGCCGTGTCGCTGTGCTTCCTCTGCCAATGCGAGGATGCGCTCCACCTTGCGCCCTGCATAGGCACCCATAACCAGCCTGTAATGGATAACCGTGGCTGATATGTTTGACTGGGCCATCTGTTCCATGAAGAAATCAGCTACAGCCGGGGCTCCAGCGAGCATGCAAGCTTTCAGAGCCGAGCCCAAGGTCACCTCACCAATTTGGAAGCCGTTGTCGGTCATGAGCTGCAGGAACTCACCAACTCCGGTTACATTGCCGGCCTCCGCCATTGAGTTGATCATCTCACTCAACAGGAGGTACAGAAACCGAGGGTCACCCGAAACCGCTATGTCGTCACGAGCTTCTTCGAAGAGGGCGTAGGCATCTTCATACTGCCCAAGCATGGAGAACAGCTTTAGGGCACAGTTATATGTGATCGAGTTCTTAGGCAGGCGCTTCTCACACATGTCCCAGAAAATGCGCTGCCCATCTGCATACCGACCACACCGAAAGGCGGCATGCATCATCGCGTTGCACAGAGGGGTCTTCAGGCGAGAAGAGGAGTCCCAAGCGGCCTTGGCTCTGTACCAGTCTAGCTTGCCTGCTGCAGTAGAGATCATGCTCAATGACTCGATATGGGGGTTTCCGAAAATAGGGGACCCTAATATAGTACCCTAAATAGTAGGATCCTTATTTTAAGGACCCCAAAAATACGGTACCCTTATTTTCGGAAACTCCCATATCTGCCTTTGAAAGATTGTGGTCGTCACAGCCAATTTCTGCCACTGGCATCCCGACGCAGCAGCCCTTCTCTTCGTGCCTCCTCTTCCATGTGGGTGGTTGTCAAAATTATGGTCCCTTTTTGGGTCCTTATTATAATACGGCACCTATTATTTAGGGTACCCCAAAAGGCACCATAATTTTGACAACTACCCATGTACTTGGTTACGCCTCGGCGTCCTGCACAGACGATCTCTCGCATCTGCAGCCGGGCAAGCATGAAAGCTGCAAGCATCCATATTAGGCGATGCCTGCGGCTCCAAACCATCTGCTGCGCAAAAGCCATGTTGTGCACCAGGAGCCAAACACTGCAGGCCTCCCCGATTCTATGCCATGGACCTCCACGAACTGCACACTACACGACCTCTCTGAACCACTCATCGTTAGCGCACAGCTGGAAAGCGCAGCCAGTATTTCCGGAGACTGGTCACTTTTCACTGCGCCATGTTTACACCTAGCTCTGTCTTTTGTTCTCGGTCACGAACATCCTGATTCTGTGCTACTGTAGCCGTGGCTGCAACTGTTGCATGCTGTCATTATGGCATATATAATGTACTATCCTTACTACACTATACGATAATACACTATAGCAGACAATAATTCACGATAACATACTATGATATACTAGGATATACTATCTATAGTATACTATACTCTACTAGACTAGACTAGACTAGACTAGACTAGACTAGACTAGACTAGACTAGACTAGACTAGACTAGACTAGACTAGACTAGACTAGACTAGAATGCTCTTGGCTGCTACACACTCGCTGGGCCTCCAGGAATCTCGAGCAGTCCGCGCGGCTCAGATCTCCAAGAACCTGGGTGCAGCTTGGGCTTCCCTCGGTTTAGGGTTTGTAGGGCTTGTAGGGTTTTGGATTTTGGGTTTTGGGTTTAGGGTTTAGTGTTTCGGGTTTAGGGCTTAGGCGCAAAGGCTGTTGGTGATGAGAGCTTCACGAGAGTTAAGGTTTAAAGGATTTGGCGTTTTGGTTCAGGGTGAATTAACGGCCGAGGTGTCGTGCTCGAAGACTTTGGCTAAGTTGGGTTCTCGACGGAGGTTGGCTGTCTGAATATAAGAAAAACTGCAGCGAAAATGGCGACTTCGGGATGATGTGCAGCTTCCTGAAGAACCACAGAGAAAACAAAAAGCTTGATACCGTCACGAATATCATGTTGGTCGTAAGCTTAAGCACATCAGTGGTTGCTTAGGGAGGCCTTATCGTCCAAACAGTAATACCTCTGCGTGGAGCAACAACAAGCTGAAAACGAGGACGATCGCGGAAGGCACGCATTGAAATCTCTTCCCCCAGACCCTAAACCCTAAACTCTATAGAGAGCTCTTTGCTTCCATGCTGCTGACTGACCCCGGCGTGCTTCGTTGCTTTGCACGGCCGCAGCGCCTTGGGCAAGGTCGGGCCCAAACCCTGAAACAGTACTCCGACGGCGACGTCGTCGACGACGACTGTGACGACCAAGACCACAAGGACTACGACTGCGAGCAAAACGATCGTCTCAACTACGACGCCGATGACAAGAACGACACCTGCCATCGTTTTGCAACGATGAAGAATGTTAAGGCCTATTACTGTGATAATGACTTCGACCCACGACGACAGCGACAACGACGGCGACGACGACGAAGAAGACATGTGGGGCTGTCACTAGGGCGGCTCTCGCTGACGGGAAATGAGGAGCACAGGATGCAAAGCCCTTCCAACCCACACAAAAAATAACCGATCCCTTAGAGCGAGATCGCAAGAGCGCTCCTCCATACACCTCCCTGAAGGTCAAACCTTGTAACGCAAGGGCGAAGGCAAGAAATGACGAAGTTGTGCCTTGGTCCTACATGGTAGGGTTCTTTCTCTTGGAACGGTGCGCCGGTGGGGCAGCTGTAACATTACCCTGTCCACTATTTCTTTAGCCATCTTGCTACCGAGACGCCTGCGGCCAGTACGGCAGCCAGCCAGGCCGTGCGCATGGTGGGCTGGTGAGCCCAGGCGGCTGCAGACCCAGCGCTGCCCGGGGGGTGCAGGGAGTCCGACGACGACGACGACGAGTTACTGCTACCGTCGCCTCTAAAGACTAATAGGGACCCTTAATCCCATTACCTTAAATAACCATTGTATAGTCCTTATATACCCCTTATATAGCCAGGTAGCCTCCATATTCTACAAGGGTCCCTATTAAGGGTCCCTCCTAAAGCCCTCAGATCGCCGCAGTCACAACGCCTCTCGCTGTAGCTATTTGTGAAGAGGCCTTGCGCTCGCACAGAGCAAAGGCTTCTGCAATCCAGTCGGGTCGCGACGCGCCAGCGTCTGCTCGCTACTGTAGAGGAATCCAGGAATGTGCTGAAACTACGTTCAATCCTCTCATGTGCGGCTGTGCAGCTGGGCTGTGTCCTGGAACGTCTCTGAGCTACTGTTGATGGACAAAATCCTGCATGACCCAAATATAAATCCCATAGTTTAGGTATATAAGGTCATGCAGGATTTTGTCCATCAACCGTAGTTATGAGGCTTTGCGACAGCATGAAGCAACGAGTTCAAGCGGATGCTCGATGTCATCTGACGGCTGACCCCTACCCCTGCCCTTGGAGTGTTGGATGACCTGTCCCACCAAAAAGCCGAAGATAAGACGTCTCCAAGTTCCCGGTGTCGACGTTTCGGAGTATTAAGTGTGTGGGGGGACGGTAAAAATCCCTAAACCCTAAACCCTAAACCCCTAAACCCTAAACCCCTAAACCCCTAAACCCTAAACCCCTGAACCCCTAAACCCCTAAACCCTACTAAGACAGAGCCTGTGACCGGCCGTGCTTGTGACTTTTTGCCAGGAGGGCTAGCGCCTTCCACGGCCGCGGCCACCTTGGAGTTATGATTCGAGCCAGACCTTCCCCACTTCCAACATCCCTTAATAAAGGAATAGGGGTTTAGGGTTAGGGTTTAGGGTTTAGGGTTTAGGGTTTAGGGTTTAGGGTTTAGGGTTTAGGGTTTAGGGTAATATACCTTAAACTATAGCAGAGATCCCTAACATGAATTAAGGTCTGCTCCTTAATGAAGGGGTTTTGGAAGGTCCGGGCAGCTACCCGGTCGGGGCTGTCATTTGAGACCATCGGGTCAAGGTCTTCACAATCGTCTTAGCTTGCCGATACTTAAAGGATCATGGGAGTTAGTAACTAAGGTTATTGTTAGGATAACTATACTTATAACTACTTATAACCCCGATTAAGGTACTTATAACTATGCTTACTAAGTCCCATGATCCTCCAAGTATTGTCCGAACTTGTCTGCAGGTATGCCTCTATGCAGCGGGCCCTGATGCAGAAACCGGTTTTCCAAGGCAAGGAGTGTGAAGTGGGAAGTTGATCCTTCATAAACCCTAGCACCCTAAACCTCAAGCCAATCCGCGTTTCAAATCCAGGAGAAAGCTCAGAGCCAAACGACCACGGACGGCCTTCAAGCCCGTCACCTAAGTTCAGAACAAATGTGCCGTCTAGTGCTGAAGGAGGCTGCTTTCCGGCCTTGAAGTGTAGGTCGTCGCGACAGGTAAGCAGGGGTTTAGGGGGGAAACTGAGGTCGAGGGCTTACGTTTGGGTTCCTGGCTGCCGATTCCGCGTTGGATTTCCAAGCAGGCTGACATTGAGAGCACTGTGGGTGTTCATGCTGGACTCCGCACCGCAACTCCCTGACACTCAGTGCGACCAAAGGACAAGTTCAGCTTCGCGAGCAGTTTCTGCACACAGCCTTGGGTAATGCAGGGGCCTTCATAACTAGAATAGGGTTTTTGGGGCCCATTATATCTATAACAAGGAACCCACCCGAAAAAAAATAGTATAGGTAATTATATCGGCCCCTACAAAAGGGCAGGCCATGAGCTATGAGCTTGGTACTTTCAGGCTGGCGGAGATTACGGCTCTCGTCCGCCCGAAACTTGTGCACGAACTAGGTGGGTTTAGGGTTTAGGGTTTTAGGGTATAGGGTTTAGGGTTTTAGGGTTTAGGGGTTAGGGTATAGGGTTTAGGGGTTGGGTTTTAGGGTTTTGGGGTTTGGTTTTCGGGTTTAGGGGGTTTAGGGGTTAGGTTTTGGGGTTTAGGGGTAAGGTTTTAGGGTTTAGGGTTTAGGTTTTAGGGTTTAAGGTGGTGTGGCGCTGAAGTCTTTGAAAAAACGCCCCTCTGATCCACTCGCAGCTCCGACCGGATGACTCGAACCTCCATGACACAAGCTGGGCCGCTGTTGAAGCTCGGAAAGTTTGCTGGTCGGACCTGGGCACGGGTGCTGCAGTATTTGGCACCATGCAGAAAGAGCAGCGGCAGATCTGCTTCAGAGCGAAACTGTCAGCTTGCAGCACAAGAGAGGTTTCATCGCGCTTCCCTAAGTTGCTGCTGCCAGTCGTTGCTGAACTCTTTCAAACCAAACCCGAGGCCTCAATGCCAAATAATGGCACCCCACCGGTCACATGCTGCCTCTAAGTCTTGCGATGTCATGCCACAACCTGATCCACTTCTGAAAGCCTTGACTTTATGCGCCCAGCGCTCAAGCCTGCCTCATGTAGTTTGCAACGGAGGAACTAATCTAACCGACGTGGGAAATCGGAGCTTCTAAACCCGTTAAACCCTAAACCCTATATCCAATGCCCTAATCCTTAAACCCTAAAACCTAAACCCTAAACCCTAAAACCTAAACCCTAAAACTAAACCCTAAACCCTAAACCCTAAAACCTAAACCCTAAACCCTAAACCCTAAACCCTAAAACTATATCTCCAACTCTCCCTCAGACCCCGGGGTTTCACGACTTCGACGACTTTGGGGTTTCCCTCTTTCGGATCTCTGAAGCCCGGGAGTGCAACGCACGTTTCAGGTTTCAAGATGTAGCCATGTGGTAAGCCGTTTAGGGTTTTAGGGCCGAGAGCTTTGGGTTTAGGGTTTAGGGTTTAGGGTTTTTAGGGTTTAGGGTTTAGGGTTTAGGGTTTAGGGTTTAGGGTTTAGGGTTCGGGGTTTAGGGTTCAGGGTTCAGTGTAGTAGGCTCCTCCACTCCGGGTTATGGACACGACCCTATGGCAACGGACCCGCAGGAACTATGCACCCAAAAGGCACGCAGGGGATCAAAGTTATTTGGCTTGGGAGATGCCGCAACTCTCAATACTTGGAGGATCATGGGACTTAGTAAGTATGGTTATAAGTACCTTAATTGGGCTTATAAGTAGTTATATAATTATAAGTATAGTTACCCTAATAATAAACTTAGCTACTAAGTCCCATGATCCTCCAAGTATGGCCAACCCCCTTAGCAGGCCTGCATCCGAAATCCTGCACTCTGACTCCCAAGCCCAAAAGCCCCAAAACCAAAGATCCTAGACCCTGGAACCCCCCAAACCCCGAAAACCCCGAAAACCCCGAAAACCCTTAACCCTAAGGCCCTAAAACCCTGAAAGCTAAACCCGAATTAAACCCTAAGCCCTAAACCCTCAAATCTAATAAGCAACACCTTCCATAGGGCCCCAAAAAACCACACAAGCAAAAATTTGGATAGGGGTATCCCATATACACCCCCCATAATGAAGCCCAATAAGGTAGGGATATCCCCATAAAATGCTTATGCTTATGTCCTTTTTGGGTTCCTAACTCCACTTTCAAGCGCTCCGGCCTTGAGCCGCGGCGTCCGCATAGCCACCGGCGACCTCTTCCTTCGCCTTCTGTCTGGGGGTTTAGGGTTTAGGGTTTAGGCTTTTTTTTTTAAGCCTTTTTCCACCTCGCAACAAGT
>CAJNDV010004291.1:68366-79775 GCA_905221635.1 Symbiodinium sp. CCMP2456 | reverse complement strand
AAACCCTAAACCCTAAACAACAAAGTCCCTGCAGTGGCTTCGGCCTCCAGGCCCTCCACGCTCTGCCCGGCCACATCTGCAACACGCCAGCCAGGCCGGATGCCGGCCTTCCAAGGGGTTTAGGGTTTAGGGTTTGGAGGGCTTAGGGTTTAGGGTTTAGGGTTTAGGGTTTAGGGTTTAGGTAAAACTACGCAACAAATTCGGGCTTGTAACGGGTAAACTTAGCCAGGCCTGTTGTAGGGTTGAAGCTAGGATCCATCGAGTCAGGGTCGGCTTTTTCAGAGGTGCAGAGTCAGATCCAGACTCTGTGCCACTGAATGGGGACACGGAGCGGCCAATGATCGCAGGCTTAAGCCGTCCGGAAAAGAGGTAAGGTACAAACTTTGAGGGTCTTTGCTGACTCTGATATGTTGAGGGCACCCCGTGACGAAGCTGCAACTGCCAGCACTGCACCGAAAAACAAGAATCCAAGCACGGCCATGTGGAAGCCACGCTGTGCAGCATCGCTCTACTTCCACTAGCTTGTGCCAAGGCTCCCTGATGTCATGCCACATCTGAGAGTTTCCGAAAATAAGGTACCCCTTATTTTGGGGTTCTTATAGTAAGGATCCTACTATTTAGGCTACCATATTAGGGTCCCCTATTTTCTGAAACCCCCATCTTGATTTGGCTTTCAAGGGACACTTCAGCATCCTTGTCGGTATGTGAAGGCCGTGTCAGGTACTGACAAGCCTCACCTTGATGGCAGGCTTCCCTTCTGACGTCTTCAACACGACGTAGCCTGTGCCTGTGCCGGGGGAGGGGGGCTCGAGTTCGGAACCTTCATAAAACCGGAGAGCCTTCGTTGTACTGTGATTAACGCGTTTCTGGATCCCGGAACCACAGACCTGGCTGGACGCGCTCGCACGTGTGCTTAGATTCAGTTGAAGGGCTGCGCATAGCCTGAGAAGTTTCTGCAAATTCAGGACAAGGATAATAGAACTACTGTAATAACTATAAAATCCAGGCAGCATCATACACGGGGAGGTATTCCGTCGATGCCCGTCTCCGGCGCTCAGCGCATGGGTAGTCGTCCCCATTCTGAGCATGCAACTTCCTGTTTGTGCAGCTTGTACTTCCGAGGATAAGATGTACTTTGCATGGCACGCTGTCAGGGTGCCGGAAACCTTAGGAAACGCTGCAACCAATTCACTCAATGTACGCGTAACCTGGTCACCAGCCCATCATGGCCAGCAAGGCGGCAAGTAGCATGTTGCAAATCAGCGCACCCTTGCGGCAGCTGCATGAATCTTGCGATAACATCCCTCCACTTTGGAGCAGACCCTGAAGTCTTATCTCGAGTATGGCACGCCCGGACTGCACTCGAAAAGCTTACGAAGATGAGGCCTTTGTTCGCCGGGGTCATGCCAAAGGGGCGACTCGCTAATGTCACCTGCACGGAAGGCCAAATGCTGCTTTGGATGGTCGGTTCGCACTTCAGACCTGGGGACCTCTTTGGGAAGAGTGT
The DNA here is from genome assembly GCA_905221635.1 of Symbiodinium sp. CCMP2456. Taxonomy (NCBI): domain Eukaryota; class Dinophyceae; order Suessiales; family Symbiodiniaceae; genus Symbiodinium; species Symbiodinium sp. CCMP2456. The sequence goes on along the minus strand of CAJNDV010004291.1, from coordinate 78,268 downwards.
CTGAGGACCTTGCTGCCACATGGGATGATGTAGGGGCCTTAAGAATTAGAATGGGGTCTTGGGGTATATTATACTACAATTATAATAAGGAACCCCCAAATTAGTGCTATGATTTAGGCCCCTATATTACTCCCACACTACACTGCCATGTACCAGAACGCCGTCGCTTGCGGTGGTTTCTGGAAGGTACCCTTCGCTCCCTGCACTCTAAACTGTCAGGGTCGATGCCTCAACGACAAAATCCTGAAAGCCCACAGCCGGCTGAACCCCGAAGCATGAAGAAATCTGAGCAGCACTTGGCAAGTGTCTTGGGGCCCTGTTCTGCTTTAGGTCTTGTTCATCCTCACTAACCTTAAAACACCCCAAACTCTAAACCCTAAACCCTAAACCCTAACCCAAACCCCAGTCCCTGAAACCCTGAAACCCTAAACGGGGCCTCTACTCGGGGAGGTGCTTCGAGCTCCGTCGCGGCGATCGCCTGCTCTCGCTCCTGAAGCTTGGCGTTTCTGGGACTGGGATTTAGGCCAGGATTTGGGGTTTAGGGCCAAAAAAAGTTTAGGGTTTTTTTGCGGGCCTTTGGGATGTCCGCCGCCCTAAACTTAGGGTTTAGAGTTTTGGTTTATGGATAAGGGCCTTAGTGTCTAGTAGGGTTTATCTTTGTAGCCTTGAGGCTGAGGTTGTAGTTATTCTGCGTTTTGCTGAAAGCCTTTCCTTCCCCTTCCGCGTGACAGACCAAGAAGTTGGCAGGGATTATTTACGGATTTGTGGTTTAGGCTCCCAAGCCGTCCTTGACCTTTCTCGACCCTGGAAGCCAACGAAGCCCCCAAAGCTCTGGACACTTATGACCCTAGTCTGAGAAACCCGAGTACTCTTACTTCAGAGCCAGGGACTGGCATGATGCATTGTGGCTTGTCGACCTCTGGTGCACAATAGTAATCAAACCTATGTTTTTGCATAATGCACTACATTGTCTATATTGCATTGCACTATACACTACTATGTTATGTTGTAAAGTTCTGCTTTACACACCCTGCCGAGCGAAGCGGAAGGAGCCGAAACTTTCCGCGCCCCAAACCTCCAGCCCCGCGTTATGAGGAGCAATGAAGGACGCTCTCACAGGAGTTTTCGTGATAAGATAAGCCCATATGGTTTTTTCTGTTTTCGCAGGCAGGTAGGTGGGTAGGTAAGTAGGCAGGAAGGCAGGTGGGTAGGTAGGTGGTAGGTAGGGAGGGAAGTTGGTAAGTAGGTAGGCAGGCAGGCAGGCAGGCAGGTAGGCAAGGGTGGGTAGGTATGTATGTATGCATGCATGTCTGTATGTATTTACGTATGTAGGTATGTATGTATGTACGTATGTATGTATGTGTGTATGTATGTATGTATGTATGTATGTATGTATGTACGTATGTATGTATGTATTTATGTATGCATGTGATAGCACGGTTGCCTGGTTGTCCTCGAGCCTTGTGAGCTTGGGGAATGCCCTTTCATGATAGACGGGTTGGACACGGTTGTTCCCTTCTACGGCGCCGGGACAGTCTCCACCTAAATCCTAATCCAGCAGCGATGCTTGCGCTAAGGCTGGGCTTTGCAGAATGTTGCACCAGGATCTAAAGGAGCGTGCTGCAAATCTGCAGGCTATGTATGTATGTATGTATGTATGTATGTATGTATGTATGTATGTATGTATGTATGCAGGCATGTATGTACGCATGCACGCATGCATGCACACACGCATGTACGCATGTATGCATGTATGTCTGTCTGTTTGTATGTATGTATGTATGTCTGTATATCTGTATGTCTGTATGCCTGTACGTGTGTACATATGTATGTCTGCGTACTGTATGTAATTGCGTCCTCGCCTCACGGCGGGCAGAGGCCTCCTCCTTCTCCTTTTGCTCCTCACGTTCGGGTTTGGGGCTTTAGGGGATTACAGTAGGGCTTTACGGCTTAAGAAATTAAGCTAGGGTCTAGGTCTTAGGATGGTCTGACCAAGCTGGTAGGGCAGGTGTTGCTTCTAGATACCGCATGCCGGTAGTTGTCTGTTCATCCAAGCCTCGACGATACTGGATAGTGTACCGTCCTTTTGACATTACATTCGTTGGAGGCTCTGGTGGGCTCCTATGTGCTGCTCAAAGCCGCTATACCTTTTGAAAAACAGCGGCTTTCTTGGATTCTTTCTTGCACAGTATTACACGAGATTTCACACAGATCGAGGGCAATCCTCGAACAGCCACTGCTCAACAGCAAACATGCGGAACACGTGACACGGAAACACTGCCAGCATCCCCAACCCCAGACTAAGATGGAGGCCTAAATGAACAGCCCGGATAGTGTTTGATTTGGGCTGGCTTCTACGAGGAGTATCACCGCGCACGAGGCTCCTACAGTATCTTCCTGTTCAAGAAATGATGCTAGCGCATTCAGCAGCGATCGCCGAGAATTTGAGAATGCCAGGTTTCCTTTCAATTGACTAACAGGTGACACAGTTGGCGACTGCCCTACTTTGGTGACACGGTATGTAGGGCAGCGTCGTTCATACTGGCACTGCAACTCTGTTTATAGCCGTGCGGATCTGAGTTTCGGATTGCTCACACTTGCACCCTCAAGTTGAAAAAACTCAAGGTCTCGGCGTCCTTCTCCTCCATGCATTTTTTGCACACCTTGACACAGGAACGTGCAACAGAGCCCCGGCGGTTAGCTTTAACTTTGGAGCCACGCGAAAACTTCCATATGGGTTTCGCTAGCCTATGACCGCATGAGGTTCAATGCACCTCCGATGATGAGGATGGTTAAGAGGTTGATGGTGATGACGACGAGGATGATGATGATGAGGAGGAGGATGATGATGATGATGAAAATAGTCGTAGTGACAATTGCATGATGGTGGCGGTGGTGCTTCTGGCGAGACGTCTTGATGAAACTTGAGCCAGGCAAGGATACACCGCTGGCCTGAAGTCACACACGTCTCGGCCCAGCACTGCAGTTATGAAGAGGACGGTTTTGATCTCCTGCCCGTTCCGGATGTCCTCCAAGGAGGTCTGAGAAGCCTATACCCCTCACTTTACAGGTTTTTAGTAGAGGTTTCTGAGTTCAGGATTTAAAGGCCTTACTTCAGGCCTGAAAGGAAGTGCTTCTTTGCAGCTTAAGCATTCGAAGCTCGACTCGCTCTTCTCCCGAAGCTCTGGACTCTGCAAGCTTTGCGGCTCAGAGGCTCCCCTTATCACTTCTCCTTCCCAAAGACCCTAAACCCTAAACCCTAAACCCTAAACCCTAAACCCTAAACCCTAAACCCTAAACCCTAAACCCTAAACCCTAAACCCTAACCCTTCAAGCAAAGCCCTGCAAAGCCGCAGTGTACACTGTCGTGCATAACAAAAGAAGCAAAGTAGGATTCTTGTGGTGGGACGAACTTCACGTCCTGACTCCTACCGAACACTTCATGTGAGTCACGCCCGGTTCCTGCATCAAATTCGACTTCTATCACCGAGACATGTTGCCAGCATACTAGAGCTTTCTTGTTGCACAATCTAGCAAGCAGTCGGCACCTTGTCAGGAATGGACTGCAAGGATTCGAGCGCTTTGTCCACCTGCCAGTTTTTTCAACTTGGGGTTCCTTGCATTATACAAGGATCCTGGTCGTCCAGATAGGGGACTTTACAGCAGCTTTTGAAAGTCCCATCTTCAACTTAGGGTGGATTGGTCCGCGCAGTGTTCTCTCTAGCCCCTCACGAACTTTCAGGGCGTCTGCGCTCGCCGGCGCGGCCTCCAGTGACAACTCTCCAAGGGTTCGCAACTTGCAAATAGAACCATCACACAATATAACACGCAGATTGTGATAGTAGTAATAAGGACGATAACATAAGATAAGGACGAATAAGCTTGTAATGATGACTACATCTGTACCACTGATATCAAGGATAAATGAGAACAAACGACACTAACACGCAGAATAAACCCTAAACCCTAAACCCTAAAAAACCCGCCTGCTTCTTAGAGAAGTCTTGCGCTGTAAGCCGCTTCCTTCGGCAGATGGAGCAGGAAAAGTCGCCGGCCTGCAGGCCACCAGAGGAGTGAAATTGGGGGGCGCGCTCGGAGGATCCTGGGACTCAGAAAGTAAGGTTATGAGCCCCTTAAGTAGGGGTTATAAGTAGCTATATGTATGGTTACCCTAGTAGTTTCCGTAGTTGCTAAATCCCATAATCCTTTAAGCCGGCAGGGTTGGGGACGTCGATCTTTGAGGTATGAGTGTTGCAGGGCTCGTCTCTGCTCTTGTAGCAGAAGAGTCACAAAGGCAGCAGGCTTATGCTGAATCTTTGACGGACTTGACAGCGACGAGTATGGCATGCAACCGGTAAAAATGGGAAGAGAAAGCAGAAGATGACACAAACGTTGTAAGTCTGTAAGTAACCGACCTCGCTCCGCAAGGGCTATATAAGAACGCAAACACTAAACCCTGAAACTTGCAAAGTGCAGCGAAAACTTCCCGGACCTAGCCAACCCCACATCGAAGGCTGTAAGGCGGCGCAAACATCCCCAAAACTAAAGACATCTCGAAAAATACCACCCCCGATACTCGAATATCTCATCTGAAAGTTTATCTTAAACTCTGCTTTCGTATATTAACTTATACTATCTTATAGCAAACTAACTTAAACTGCGCTATCTTATCATATTTTGTCATGCCCCAAGGCACTTCTAGGACCTAAACCCTAAACCCTATACACCCTAAACCCCTAAGCCCTAAACCCCAAAACCCTAAACCCAAAGCCCCTAAGCCCTTGACCCTAAACCCAAAGCCCCTAAGCCCTAAACCCAAAGCCCTAAAAAGGATCCCGGATCAGGCACGGGCCGAGCGCTGCCAGTCGGTGCTCAGGTCGTCAGCCTTCGCCTCGCCCGCACGCGATGCTTAGGGGTTTAGGGGTTTAGGGCTTAGGGGTTGAGAGTTTAGGGGTTTTAGGGTTAAGGGTTTAGGGTTTGGGGTGTAGGGTTTCGGGTTTGGGGTTTAGGGTTTAGGGTTTAGGGGTTTAGGGCAAAGGAGTTTAGGGGTTTAGGGTTTAGGGTTTCGGGGTTTAGGGCAAAGGAGTTTAGGGGTTTAGGGCAAAGGAGTTTAGGGGTTTAGGGGTTTAGGGCAAAGGAGTTTAGGGGTTTAGGGGTTTAGGGCTTAGGGGTTGAGAGTTTAAGGGTTTTAGGGTTAAGGGTTTAGGGTTTGGGGTGTAGGGTTTCGGGTTTGGGGTTTAGGGTTTAGGGTTTAGGGGTTTAGGGGTTTAGGGGTTTAGGGGTTTAGGGTGTGTATACAGTGCGGTGAGTGCGCCTTTTACTTTAGGAATAGGGCGCGCGGACTATCGCGCGCTTGCGTCAGCATGTAGTCGCGCCCCGACCACCCCAACTATTCTCAATTAGGGTTTAGGGCTCACCCCCCAAACCCCCCTCAATCTTTCTGCTTCTCCTCGCAGCCCTGCATAAGATGACTATACATTTTCAAGCAAAACACAGCTGAGATGGATTGCTGTGCCGGCCGCTCGACGAGAAGCAAGCGTTCCCAAAAAACAATTCCTCCGTCGCACCATGTCAGGGTTGCTCGAACCCCTTGGCAGGCCCGGGCCCCGCAATGCAAGGGAATTGGGAGGCGGGAGGCCCTGGGAGGCCTTGGGTTTAGGGTTTAGGGCTTAGGGTTTAAAGCCTCCTCCAGAAAGGACCTGATTATCCATCTTTTTGGCGGTTGAAAAACACATCGCTCGCAATGGTGAGGGGTTGGAGGTTCTAATTAAAACGGACCGCGACGCTCGGCCGGGGGCCTCGGTCGGAGCCTCGAGCGCCCAGCGGCGCTCTCGGCAGTTTAGGGTTCGGGCTATAGTTTAGGGGCTTAAGGGCTTAGGGGTTTCGGGTTCAGGGTTCAAGGCTTTGGGGTTTCAGGGTCTAGGATGAGAGAACCTCTTTAGGGTCTTAAGTTTTAGGATTAGGGAACCTGATCTTTGAATCTAGAGGAATCTAGGGGATCCTTGTGCATGTTGATTTGGTAGGTTCCCGCACAATCGCTCGGGAAACTGCAGCTCGCATGTAAGACCCAAATTGAAAGAAGCCTAGCCCTCAAACCCCTAGAAACTTCGAAAAACGCCTATGAAACCCAAAACTCTAACCCCCCCCTTAAACTCCCTGTAAAGCCTTACCGAAACCTCTAAAAATCTTCGAGCTTCTAAACCCTAAACCCTAAACCCTAAAACCCTAAACCCTAAACCCTCTCCTACAAGGCGGCTGAGGCCCAGACCATGTCTGAGCCGCTGAGTGGCGGCTTCCCCGGGCGGCGAACCCCGGAGAAGCTGGTTTCGGATTTCGGGCCGAGGCTTCCTATTAGGGTTTAGGGTTTAGGGTTTAGGGTTCAGGGTTCAGGGTTTAGGGTTTAGGGTTTAGGGTTTAGGGTTTAGGGTTGATGGTTTAGGGTTTAGGGTTTATAAGGGCTTCCTTTAATTTAAGGGATCCCGTAAGGGCTTCTGAAGCTTTCTCTGTATGGGACTCCTTTAAGGGTTACCCATACGGGCTTGGGCTGAAGGTTTCGGGATCAAGTAAAGAGGAATTTTGAAACAGTCTCTTAGGAGCTCGCAGGGTCCTTAAAAATTGGAAGGTTTCGGGGCATATCATAGCAGGACTATGATGGGATCGGATCCTGAGTTATGTTTTGTTGGGAGGGCGTATATAAGGGCTTCATGTCGGAGCCTTGACTATGGAGGCGAAGTCGGCAATCTAAGGTTCGGGCACTGTGGTGTGAGCAAGCTTATGACACATGGCCGCCACAGCGCAAATAGCTCGTCTGTCCCTAAACCCTAAACCCTAAACCCTAAACCCTAAACCCTAAACCCGATGCACATTCGCTACATTCAACCCATCTCGGAAATGATTCTCTGGAATGCTCGGGGAAGGAGTGGCCTGCCGCAGGAAACGAAGCCGAGCAGCTTCTCGTCGGACATACTCTTCTTTTTTGGGCTCCCGTATTCAGGATCCTAGTAGTACCTATAGGCTCCATTGTAGTTCCTTTTTGGGGGTTACCTAACATACTCTTCTTCAGATTGCAACCCCCTTCCATATGCTCCTATCGACGAACAGGCTTGGAGAAGTGCAGACCAGAACACACGAGAAAAGTGTGACTCTGACAAACCAAACAAGATCACACTTGCCGCACTTGGCCGCTGGAGAGGTATACTACCAGAATTAACCATCGACTTAGACTTCGCGGCCCCTCGCAGATAGAGTCGAGATGCTTCGAAATTTCCAGGCAAACCTTCCATTTCCCACTTTGAGATCACTTTGCCTTTATCTTCGTGTGCCAAAGACGAATGCTTTCTGAAACACACAGTCGAGGGCACTACTGAAAACACAATGTCCCATGCGAAAAGGATTGGTGAATGAATCATCTGATCGGACAGCAACCGCTCAGAGACTCGGACGCTTTCTCTGCAGCGGCCCACAACCATAGGGCCATAAGGGTATAATAGGGTTTCAGAATAGGGTCCCTTCAATGGTACTATAGGGTTCTATTAACTTCAATAGGGTCTCCTTTAAGGGTATAATATCGCTAAATCTTTGCCCTCCTCTAGTAAGCCTTTTCTCCATTGCATGCGGCTGGCGACTCTGCTAGCGAGGCCCAGCCTCTGAATTAGGTGCATGAGCATCTAGCTGCTTAGTGGAACCTCAGAGCATTCTCCCCCCACTCAAAAAACATGTATAGGGTTTAGGGGTTAGGGATTAGGGCTACGGATCTCAAGGAAGAAATTGCTTTAATGGGGGGTCACGCCCAGCTGATAAGTAATGCAAGGACGCTGCGGAGTCCTTGAATGGCTTCATGTGGATTCGTACTTCCTGTCAGCGATCTGAACAAACCCAGGGAATCATCTCCAACGCATGGGTATTGGCAGCTTTTCAAGAACTCGCAGTCAACTGCCCTCTGGGTACTTAGCGCCCGAAGGGAAAGCTCATGCATGAGGACATTAGCAAATTACGCCAAAAAATCATTCCAGCCAGAAGCCCCCCAGGTTCGGTTTGCAGGAGAGAGCCTGCAAAGCTGGCAGTCCAGATTTCATGAGGGAGGCTAGGTCTGCCATTTAGTCTGATCTCGGGGTTTTTTGGGGCTTTGAAGTTTAGGGCTTAAGGTTTAGGGCTTAGGGTGTAAAGGCGTCCATAGTACGGGATCTGACGTTTTTGGAATCTTCAGGGCTTAACATTTCCCTCCTCCATTTCTGACGACCATCCCTAATTACGATGGAATGCGACAGGTTCCTACCGGTGCTGCGCAGCTACAAACAGCAACAACGGTTGCTGTCAGGATTGCATTCTGACTCCAACCGGCTACAACCATAAACCCTACCCTAAACCCTAAACCCTAAACCCTAAACCCTAAACCCCACACTGAAACTGTGGCTAGCCATTCGGCCTGCATCTTTTCCTTGGCCGCCTCTGCTTGTTAGGAGCCTGAAGCTCAGGGCCTCCTTCTCAGTCACTCCGGGGTCTCCCGTGAACAAAAACTTAGGGCTTAGGGTTTAGGGTTTAGGGTTTAGGGTTTAGGGTGATTTCCGAAACCATCAAAACTCACCGATGGCCTATCAGAGGCCAATCACGGCATTATATCTTATAACTGAGTGCCCTAGCGTAGGCTAGCTGGCGTGCTAAACCCCAAAGTCCGTCTCAACGAGAAGGTTCAAGCTCGAACCGCGGCAGAAAGCCAGGAGAGCCTCCAAAAGGCGCCTTTCAAGACAGCTTCAGCTCAGCACGCAGCTCCTAACAAAATCTGCAGCTCGCAGGCCCTCAGACATTGTCACTAATAGTGTGGAAGCAAACGCACTGCTACTGTGCAGTCTGTTGATTCCGCCCTTACACCTGCTCCCACTGCTCTTCCTCTTCGGACGACGACTACGACCACGACCACGACCATTATGCAGCTTGTCTGCAGAACAGCAATATGAGCTGTCGAGCATCGCTACAGTATAGCTTTGGCTTCACAGCAAAGGTTAATGGTGGTATATTGCTATCAGCGATAGTCTTGCGACTGCGAGGACAAGTCCGTGTGTGTGTGTGTGTGTGTGTGTTCGTGGTGCGAACACAGAAACGCATTTGTCCTGCGAGCTTTGCAGGTCAAAATATTCGTTGGGGTTTGGCGGAACTGAAGAGTTGAAAAGCCCAGAACTTCGGTATACTACATTATAACTATACGATACTACACTATAACTATACGATACTACATTATAACTATACTATACTACATTGTAACTACAATACTACATTATAACTGTACCATACTACATTATACTAGATGAGGGCTTCGGGGTTCTTGTTGATTCAGTGTTCTTGCATACGCAGCGTGGTTTTAGACTTTATCAACACTGAGGCCAGGCCTCCGAAAACTGCTGGTAGTAGCATTTTCCGCTTAGGGAGTCTAGGAAGTAGGGCTTAGGGACCAAAGCTACAGAAGATAACGCTTTACAAGGCTGTCAATGAGGACTCATATATACTTCCGGGGTATTCACTTCGCACTGCACGAAGCTCCTGCTCGTGCTCTTCGAGTTTCTTTGCCAGCTCTTGCCTGAGAGAGAGAGAGAGAGGGAGGGAAAAAAACAAAACAAAGAGAGAGAGCCAGAGAGTGCAAAATTCACCAACACAATCTACACTGTCCAGAGAAACCAAGATCAATCCCCACAGTCACCACGCTCAAGCGGACATTCCTTTGTGAAAAGCCGATCTGTCCAGTCTTGGGCCAATGCCATGCAGCATCGTGGCATTCATAAATGCATGTTGAACATTCGGGGGCACATTGGGCTCATGTCATTTAACAGAGAGAGCGAGAGAGAGAAAGAAAGAGAGAGAGAGAGAGAGAGAGAGAGAGAGCGAGCGAGCGAGTGCGAGCGAGTGCGAGC
>CAJNDV010004291.1:22129-45832 GCA_905221635.1 Symbiodinium sp. CCMP2456 | reverse complement strand
TATCTGTGTCTCTATTCGTACACATATGTACTTATGTGTGTGTGTGTGCATGTAGGTAGGTAGCTAGGTAGCTAGGTAGCTAGGTAGGTAGGTAGCTAGGTAGCTAGGTAGCTAGGTAGCTAGGTAGGTAGCTAGGTAGCTAGGTAGCTAGGTAGCTAGGTAGCTAGGTAGCTAGGTGGCTAGGTAGCTAGGAAGCTAGGTAGCTAGGCAGCCAGGTAGCTAAGCTGGCAGAAAGTAGGAATAAATAGATACAAAGCTGGGAAGACAGTAAGACAGGAAGAGACAGAGAGACCGACACATAGTACAAAGCGAGACAGATGGACGAATAGACAGACAGACAGCTCCACAAAGGTAGACAGGCCAGCAGAGAATCGTGAAGAGACTGAATCGAAATGAAAACAGGAACAAAGCTTGCAGCACGCATATTCGTGACCACTGGACGACGGACGAAGCAGCAAAACCCGATGTACAGCCATGAAAGCAACCATCCCGAATACCCTGACAAAGCCCTAAAACCCTAAGACCGTAACCTCAAAAGCCCCTAAAGGCCCCCAAACCCCCTAAAGCCCTAAAACCCTAATCCTAAACCCCTAATCACCAAAACCCTGAACTCCAGGAGGAGTCCTGGAGCAAAATCGGCTTGCAAAGGTGTGGAACTGATCTGTGCATGACCGAGCCTTCGGCGTCTGATATCCGGATTTCAGGCGGTGTTTAGGGTTTCTGGGGCTTAGGGGTTTTGAGGGTTTAGGGTTTAGGGCTTCAGGGTTTGACAGGGCTTGGGGGTTTAGTTCTGGATCTGGAGTGGCGGGCTTCCGGCTCGGCTTGCAGGCTGGAGCTTCCAGGGATGATATGGGAGTTTCCGAAAATTACGGGTACCTTATTTTGGGGGTCCTTATAACAAGGATCCTACTATTTAGGGTACTATACTAGGGTCCCCTATTTTCTGAAACTCCCATATCGGGTTCGAGTTTCGGGTTCCAGGGTTGCTGGGAGTCGGCGGTCCCGGGCCAAGGGCTTTCGGAGGAATTGGAAGAGGCACAAGATGATAGGAATGATTGAGGTGATGAGGTTGTGAAGGACGACGTGAGGGGGGTCCGGCTGATGAGGATGAGCATGGGGAGACTCTCAGGAACACAGACTCTGGAAGCATTGAAGCATGTAAAGGCTTGTTCGGCAAGTTCGTACGGAAACTGCTCGGATTCTGCAGGGATCTTAAGCTCAGTGCTTGCGAAAATACAAGACTGAGAAATCGCGACCCCGCTGCAGTCAAGCGGCAGTTGCGGTACGTGTTCACCAAACTCTCTTTGCCCTGTGAGGGAGAAGCTTGCAGGCTGGGATGTTAGGGCTTAGGGGTTACGTCTTGGGCACGCAGAAAGCTGGACTCCCAGGACCCGTTGTGGCGTTGTCCAAAGCGGTTGAAACCTAAGAACTAGCACTGGAGAGGCTCAGACCGTCTTTCCATCTGCACTAATATTTGCCCACACCCTATATGTGCTGGTAAACTAAACCAAAATCTCTGAACCCTAGACCCACACCCTATATGTGCTGGTTCACTATGCTACATGGAATCAATTGGCAATAGCCTGAAACCTCCAGCCATGAAACCGAAGCTGAAGCACTTTCCACACTGCTTAACATGAAACCCAGTTCGGGGAGGTGCGGAAGTTGCCAAGGCTGTAAACACTTAAAAGCCCGGTGGAATGGCTTGTTTGGACTATTCACAAGGCCTAGGCCCGGGAAGTATCTCAATCAAGAGATTGCCCGGGGCTCGGAACGCAAGGCTTGCAGTGTGCCCTGAGTCTTGAGATTCATATGGGTCCTTCCAAAAATAAGGGACCGTAATATGGTGCCCCAAATAGTAGGATCCTTATTATAAGGACCCCCAAATCAAGGTACCCTAATTTTCGGAAACTCCCATATCAGTCTCAAACCCGACAAAACCCAGATGGGGGTTCCCTGCGCGACACGGCTACCACTGCACCGAAGAAGCTTTGCTCTTCATGGCAAACCTGCTTCTGCTCGGCATAATGTAGGGGCCTAAATGTACTTGCCAATACTACTTTGGGGGCTCCCTATTTTCATTGAAATACACTGGGCCCCAAAACCCTATTCTAATTATTAAGGCCCCTATATTAGATAGAAGTCTCATTTAGAGCAAATCACCACCGAGCTGGCAATGGGCCTGCGTCTTCTCTGCCCAACGGAGCGTAATGGCCGATCCATTGCCGGCAAAGCCGCTAAATCCATCGAGGTAACTCAGCAAGAAGGCAATTCAGCAGCACCCGGAACCCCTAGCCGAAAAGAGATCTACGCATCTTCAGCGCTTGAGCTACCATTGTCTACAGTGATACAGTGTAAATCCGAGCATGTAGACTACCCCAACAGCCGGCGCCACCAGCATCAACACGACAAAAGCAAAAACAGCAACCAGACGGGTATAGTAAGAGTAACAGCAACGGCGACACAATCAAAACATGTCATCTTAGCCACTATGTATGGCCAATGGTCAGTGGGAAAACGATTAGTGGCTGATGGCTGCACATTCTTTCTGGTTCAATGTTTGCTGAAGGACAGACACCCTTGTCGGGTATGCATCTTGTGCCCTCTCAAGTGCAAGCACGACCATCAGGACCGCCATACTCCAGCTGCACGAGTGCTGCAAATGATGGAACCTATGGCGACATTGATGATAAGTGAAGGTGATGATGGTGATGATGGTGATGACGATGACGATGACGATGATGATGATGATGATGATGATGATGACGGCGAAGATGATCATGACGATGACGATGATGATGACGAGGATGCTCATGATGACGATGATGATGATGATGATGACGATGATGACCATGACGATGAGGTTGATGAAGACGAGGATGATGATGATGATGGTGGTGGTGATGATGATGATTATGATGATGACGATGGTGGTGATGGTGGTGATGGTCATGACGGTGGCGATGGTGGTGATGGCGGTGATGGCGGTGATGGAGGTCATGGTGGTGATGGTGGTGATGGTGGTGATGGTTGGTGATGGTCGTGATGGTGGTGATGGTAGTGATGGTGGTGATGGTGGTGCCGTGGTGGTGCGATGGTGGAGTGATGGTGGTGTGATGGTGGTGTCGTGGTGGTGCGATGGTGGAGTGATGGTGGTGTGATAGCGGTGATGAGTGGTGATGGGTGGTGATGCTGGTGATGCTGCTGATGCTGGTGATGGCGGTGATGTTGGTGACATTGAGACCGTGCTGGCAATGACGTGTCAGCCACAACCCGGATAACGACCGGACCGTAATCATGGAACTGCAAGATGCAAACGATTGCAAAGTATACACTGGGACAAAAGACTGATATGCTGTCTGTTCTATACGAAGCTACATACAGGTATCAATGCATGTATGTACATGAGTATATATATATATATATATGTATTAGTAAACGTATTTGTTTATGCAGTGTTTCGTTATTTATTACGTATGACTTTAATTATTCAATTGCCTGTAAGTAGCTTTATATACACATGTACATATACGTACACATGTACATGCACGTGTACATATACAACTACGCGCACACATGCTAGTGGCTGCTAGCGTATGTGTATGGCGTACAGTCTTCCGGTATGTGAGGGATAGTGACACTTAGCCTATAGGCATACAGCCTGATGAAACCCCATGGCATCCAAGCAGCTGCCACAGCTTGGCAGCCTCAGCTATGTTGACAAGTGCCCAGGAGCACACCAAACCCGAAACCCTAAAAAACCTCAGCGTGTTGGAGACCTCACTCCTTCCCACGGGTCACTCCTGTCTCAAACGGTCCTTGTGGTGGGAAACACCTCTCTTCGACTCCTTGAGGACTTCGCTCAACAGCTTGCTTACATCTGTCATGCGCTTCAGAGGAGATCCTGGACATGTAAGAGAATGGTGCAAGAGTTCTTTATCTTGGTCCGCGGCGTGATCCGGGGATACACAGTTCACGAAGCCGTAGCCTTCGAAGGAAAAGGCGGGCAACGACGCGTTACTCAGGTTTCGGCGCATGCTAGGCTGGTATGTTCACTCAATCCACCAGTGCCGGTCCCCAGAATTCTGAACCGAGCCAGAAATTTGTCCGGGAAGTCATATATGTCACGAAGTCCGAGACCCAGGCAGTCTTTGACTTTGAGCCACTCAAAGTCTTTTGGGGATTACTCAGCACCCGGACACATCTGGGCTACCCGGCCAAAACAAGTGGCACTGCCGTCCGGAAAGCGCAGAGGCACGTACACCTTACTTGGAGGATCATGGGACTTAGTAGGTATGGTTATAAGTACCTTAATTGGGGTTATAAGTAGTTGTAAGTGTAGTTGCCCTAATAATAACCTTAGTCACTAAGTCCCATGATCCTTGAAGTATGCAGACTTCAGCAAAAGGGGCCGGGGGATGGCTCGGGCCTTTGGGATTCTTGCTGCAAGACGTCGAGTAGCAAGTGCCAGAGATCCTTTCGTGTCTGCTTCTTCGGGCTTTAGTTTAAGGCTCCGAAGGCAGAGGCTTCTAAATCTCCCCGGATCCTAGCGCCGTAGGAAAGCTGGTGCATAAGCTTGACGACCCATGACGTTCACAAGCAGCAGGAAGGTCATCCGAGTCAGCGGAAGCACCCGCGATGCTTGGGACGAGCTGCAGACTGTCGATTAGTTTAGCCTGCCCTACCCCTAAACCCTAAACCCTAAACCCTAAACTCTAAACCGTCACCGGGGCACGAAGTCATAGTAACTGCTAAAACCGGCGATGTCCAGCAGGTCTTTCAGCATCTGGCTTGTGCTGTCCTCACAAGGATCGGTCTGCAATGGCATGAGCTTTGAAACGGTTTAGGGTTTAGGGTTTAGGGTTTAGGGTTTAGGGTTTAGGGTTTAGGGTTTAGGGTTTAGGGTTAGTTTAGGGTTCAGGGTTTAGGGTTTAGGGTTATTTAAGGCATCTACTGCGACAGCAAGAGATCCAGAACCTGTCAGGTCATGAATGAAGAAGGACGGCTTCGGGCGTCTTCTCGGGCATTCGAACAGACCCAACCTTAGCGAGAGAGAACCGCTTTTTCCGACAACACAAACGGCTGCCCAGATAACCCCTAAACCCTAAACCCTAAACCCTAAACCCTAAACCCTAAACCTTAAACCCTACACCCTATCCCAACATTAGGTCACTAACTTCAGGCAGGAAGGCGACAAGAGCCATCGAGCGAAGGCCACAACAAGGCGCAGCGCCCAAATAAACGCGAAAGAAAAGAAACAGGGCTGTTGGGCAGGAGGAAGGCTGCGGGTTCAAGAGTAGTGCAGGAAGACCAAGAGTAACAAAACTGCAGCCGAAGCGTCTGCTGGGAGATCGCAGATCATCCTCAGCTGTCTTCGAAACTCCACTGTATGTCCTGGTTTCGCAGGATCCGTCGGAAATAGTACTTCAAAACCTTGTGCTTGCCGAAGTAAGCCGAGCATCAAGGTCGTCTTCGGTTCATCACCCAAATCCTGCACAAGGAGTGATCTGATGACACTGTACTACCACGACTGCCTGCAATGGACCACCAGAACACACCGGGCTTCCACAAGGCTGCCGGGTTTCAGGGTTGGCAGTTCGGGGTCTGAAGTTCCATGGGCCGAGGCTCCGAATTTGAGGTGCTTCTGAACGAAGAGGTTGGGGAGCAGGTAGACGTCTCGTCCAGGCCTAGGAAGAACGTTCTAAGATCACAGCATGTGGCAGCCCTGCTGAGGAACCAAAAAGCACCGTCGAAAGAGAACACAGCGGCAAGGATCAAGGCAGCTGCTGCAAGTCAGCGAGGAGTAGACAAAATGAGGAAGGTTCGGAGTTCGTAAGACTTGGATACGCTGTGTACTTCCGAGCCGCTGTTCGCGCGAAGCTTTTCGGCCACAAGCTGCTCGACGAGCTTGTAAAAGCCCGTCTCCACAGTCCTGGTCTTACAAGACACTTCCGAGTTGATACATCGGCGAGCCAAAGAACCTACGGCCACGCCACCCGCCTGCGCTTCCCCCAACACCCCCTTGCTGCCGCGACTCAGCTTGAAAGGCTCCCCCATCTCCTTGGGTTTAGGATTTAGGGTTTAAGGTTCATGGTTTAGGGTTTAAGGTTTAGGGTCTAGGGTTTCCGGCTTCACAGCTGCGGTCTAAGGGGCCTGAGCTGGGGGGTTGATTACAAGCGATGTTGAGATCAGGCTATGGGCCATTCTGAAAGGTCGGCTATTGCAGCATTAGACATGACAGACGCTTCAAGAATACAGAAGGTAGAGAGGATTCACTCCCAAAAGCAAACTCACAAGGCATGCCTCTGGAAAGCAAGCTGCGATCCGCGAAGTCTTCTGTATTTTGAGGGGGTCGGCGTCGGCGCGAGCAAGCGGCTAAAAAGCTGCAGAACACCGAGCATCAAGAGCATGTGGGCAGTTTTCTAAATTAGGGCCCTTTTTGGGGATCCTTTTTTATAAGGGTGCCGTACTATATTGGGGACCCAAAAAGGGTCCCTAGTTTAGAGAACTACCTATGTGCAGTTGCATATTTGTTTTGGGCTGAGGGTTCGAGGTTGAAGCTCCATGGCTTACGGCTTTAAGGTCTGAGGATTCAGCGTCAACTGAATGAGGGACATGCCCGGCCATGCTGCTTGGGGTCTAGAACTCTGGGAAGCCTCTGACTTTGTGGATGCTTTTGCGAGAAGCCTCCCGCTGATTCTCAATCGCAAGGGCCTGCAATCCTAAACCCCGAAGCCCACAGTAGTCTGCAAAGTTTTCGGGTGTTGGGCTTAATGATGGATCCTGGCACGACATGGTGGTTGTTTAAGTCCTCTCTCTGTTCGCTGGTCGGGTTTGTGGCTTTGGGTCCCGGGCGCCAAGGTTTAGGAGTTTCAGCTTTCGGATCTTGGGGTTTCGTGAGCCTCAGGCTATGGTTAGGGTGTAGGGGTTAGGGTTTAGGGTTTAGGATTTAGAGTTTAGGGTTTAGGGTTTAAGGTTTAGGGTTTAGGGATTAGGGTTCAGGGTTTAGGGTTAAGGGTTTCGGGTTTGCCAGCCAACCTGTCAGCCCGCGACATGGCCCAACCATAAACCCGAAACCCTAACCCCCAAACCCTGAACCCCTAAACCGTTAGCCCTTAATGAAAAATAACAAGTTCCGGCCGTCAGCCCAAAGCGTTAGTTGCTGCTCAAAACCCGATATGTAAGCCTGGCACACGAAAAAGTCGCAACGATCCGGATCTGGGCCTGGTCTAGTTATGAAGGCTCAAAAATAAACCCTTACAATCCTTACAATAGCCCTACTTAAAATAGCGCATAGAACTCCTTTAGAGAAAGTCTAGCCCCCTAACCAGCGCTGCGTGACTTGCACACGGAGTAAGCATGCACCTCAACTCCTTACAGACAGCAGGACAAAAACCACAAAGCTAAAAATAAAACGGGAGGCATATCTCGAGAAGAATTCGGGGGTTCTTGGAACTGGGCGCCTTCTTCAGGGTCCCTTACAATCATGATCCTCCTATCCTAAGATCACAAGATAAACCCTAGAAGCCCCAACAAACCTTGAAAGCTTGGGGCTCCTCCAATATAAAGGCCTTAATAGTTAGCATAGGGTTTTGGGGGGTCTTTTATAGTATAGTTATAATAAGCAACCCCTGAAATTATTGAGGCCCCCATTTTAGTTTCTGAAACTCGCCTTCCATAAGCCCAAACACATGGCTCGGGCCCTTGCCGAACTCTGGAGACGGCTCTGCGTCGCGCGAAGGGCCGCGGCCTCTGGCCGTCGGGTGTGCGATGGGTTCAGGGCTGGAGGTTAGGCTGTAGGTTTTTAGGGTTTAGGGTTTAGGGTTTAGGGTTTAGGGTTTAGGGTTTAGGGTTGGGTTTAGGGTTTAGGGTTGAGGCTTAGGCTGTATATGGTTCTGGGCTCATTGGGTTTAATGATCAGGGCCTCAAGGACTCAGAGCGCAGGACTGGGAAAGAGGCCCCGAGACAGGCTTCCCGTCTCAAGCCGTCCAAATCAAGCGGACTTGCTACGACTTGTGAACCCTAAACCCTAAACCGAGCGGATTCGTGAACTTTATCCCGACAGTCCCAAGGGGCACACCACAGTGTTCTTCGAAAGGTTGGTGCAAGAATCCCGAAACCCACAGACCCTGAGTGACTACATCTACCGACTACCACCACTAAAATCAACCCTAAACCCTAAACCTTTCACCCTAAAGCCCTAAACTCTAAACCCTTAACCCTAAAACCCTGCAAACCCTAAACCCTAAAACCCGGCAAACCCTAAACCCTTGACCCCAAAACCCTGAACCCTAAACCCAAAGAAAGAGCTCACACGAAGGTCTCCACACAGGGCTGTGCCTGGTCATTGCGCTCTGCTTGCAGGTCCGTCACCTTCTGCCGAGACACAGCTTTCGAGACTTTAATGTAGGGGCCTTAACAATTAGAACAAGGTTTTGGGAGGTAAATTATACTATAATCACAATCAGGAATCCCCAAAATAGTATATTATTATTCCGGAGGTGCCAAGTCCGAAGCGAACGTACCTCAAGCAAGCGAATTCAGACAGTGAAACGGACGGACAGAGCGGACCTCCCCGGCGTCAAGCGTTCAGTTATTCTGAACCACTCGGCGAGGGGCCCGAGCGTCGTCTCATGGCTCCTAATCTCTACAGAACATCGCCGTCCGATCCGAGCGAGGGACAACGCGAAGGACAGCCATTCAAAGAGAAGACGAAGCCAATGAGTGTGCTGCCGAAGTCCACGGAGAGTGCAGGACAGTGGCTCCCACGCAGAACAGACAGCAACAGGCGGAGCAGGCACCACCAGAGCCAGACCAGAATCCAGGAAGGCAGGCGGTCCCTGCCAGAAACGCCCCAGATCAAAGGACTCGACAAAAGCAGCACCCGAGGAAAGTCCAGACCCGACGTTAGCAGACCCAGGTGCAATACCCTGCCAAGCATCCCCCAAGGGGAGGGGACGTAACGCCGGGTAAAAGGATGCGTCTCGATCGTCAACAGCGCGACGAACCCTGGAAGCCGCCTCGCAATGCAGATCGACCTGCATACACAGCAGGACATCCGAGGCCCAATCTCGAACCTGCGAGGGCGGGAGCTCAGCAATCCAATGATCAAGAGTGTTACGAAGAACATGGAAAGGTTCCACCACTCGTTTAACACACTCAAAGATACCGCAATCGGATACAAACTCTTCTGTGCGCAGAAGAGTAAGCAGCTCGAAGGAGACGGTGAGCCCCAAGGGGGGAACACACGTGAAGTCGCCCCCGCCTGGCGCCACACTCTGGACATGACCCGGCTGGGACAAGTCGGCCGGTAGCAATGTAGGGAGCCTAGCCTCAACCGCCTGACAGCACCTAACAGAGTCCTGAAGATGCCGCTGATGCCGTTTGAGTGTGGCAAAGAGAACGCCACACGCACGACACCGTCGTCCCTCAGCAAAACGGCGAGCCCGGGATCGGTACCCATGGGTTCGGGCCGCGTGTGCAGACCACGAATGAAAATCGAAGAAGGCAACGCCACACTGCAAGCAGGCGTGCTCCGCGGTCTCGACATCAACTTCGGACGGCGGAAGAGGGTCCCAGCTACTCCTGCAAAAGGCCTGGAATAGGGCAACCAACCGAAGCCTTCCAACATGCCACGACGAGGCACGCTTAACGAGACCTCTACAAAACCTCGGGCGAGCGAAAACGGCACGCCACTGCTCCCATGTCTCTTCAATGGGACCAAGGTCCGACGTGGCAGAACAGGCCTGGAGGAGCCAGGCAGAGGCTAACCGAAAAGCCTCGAGGCTCCGCGGAGAGTGCTGAAGGAGAGCAAATGCCTCATCAGGACCTGTGCGGACAAGCTGAGCGAGAAATCGGATTCGCTCAGCCGCAAGAAAGCCAGCCAAGTCCAGAAGGCCAACCTCTGAGAGGACACGTTCAACAGACCAGTTTTGTGCAGAGTTCCTCGGGATCCGCAGCATGGCTCGCAACATCATGAAGTAGCAAGCCTCGAGCATGCGCCAGCTCGTGCAGCAAAGGGTGGGCCACGCCCCGCTGCCCGCAAACATCGCTGACAAGACATGCGAGCGAAGCAGAAGGACACGCTTGGTTAAGGAAATCCGGGGAGTGCAAAACACAAGAGCCTTGCCTTCCTTAAACAGCTGCTTCGCATATTGAATCCGCGCCTTGATCTCGGGTATCAACGAGCCGTTGAAAGCCAGGACAGAGCCCAAATGTCTATAATGCGGCACGACGTCCAAACTCAAGGCAGGCCCGGTTTCTCGCAGCACGCACAGCTGACCATGCTGGCGCGTGAAAACCTGTTCCCTGACATCCCGCGCCCCAGGACCGCACGGTGCAAGGATCGCCGCTGTCTTTTTTGGGCCTAAATTAGGCTTGAGACCATGGCTGTAAAGAGCGTCCACCGAGCATCCTGCCACGTGCCGCGCAGCCTGCGGCAACTGCGAGGCCTTATCAGTAAGAATGCAGGTGGCAAGGTCGTCCGCGTAGACGATGTCCTGCACAACGATAGAACGAGCCCCCGCCCTTCGGGCATCAAACGCAACAGGCTGGCGCTGTCCATTCCACATAACGACCGGTTGGAAACCCTCAGATGAGAAGGTACCCCTGCGCTCAAGGACCTTGGCAAAAAGCATGCTAAACATGACATCAGCCCAGCTGGAGCCGGGTCGCGTGCCACGGCGAGTGCGAACAACCGTGTGGTCCCCCTGTAAGAGAAACCAAGAGTCGGAGTGGAACTCCTTGGCGAGGGAGTGGAGGAGGGCCTCGCCCTCCTCGCCCTCAGCATTCAACACGGGCTCACAAGCAGAAAAGTGCTGCAAGGCTTGCAGATCCTCCCGTGTCAGCCCTAGTGAGCGAACAACATCCTCCAAAGGAGCGGAGTGGGCATCTCGTCCAACAATCGTTTCCCTGACAATGGCATAGTATGCTGCGGCCAAATCACAAAACAGCAGCCCAGCCGATTTAGTGTGATGCCGCGCAAAGTCAAGAAACAACCTGGCACAAAAGAAACCCATGCTGTGGCTATAGCCAGAGCGCCCGCCGATCTGAAGCGGCCCAGCGCGTCGCTCAAACCCAGCAACCGCCACCGGGCGGAGCGCCTTGTGGAGCACTTTCTCCAGAGTGCACTGAACCAAGATTCCTCTTTCAGCACCACAAGTACCAGGATTGCTGGCCCCAGGCTTGGGGATGTGAAACAAGGTGCCTCCTTTATATCCAATCGGTTCAGAGCCAAAGCATAGTGCCTTTAGGAGGATCGGCCAGAAGAGAAGCGAGAGAGGGGTAGCAAACTTCCGGCACAGGGCCGGCGGAACCCCATCGGGGCCACAAGCCTTCAAGGGGCTAACCCCACGGAAAACCCCGCGCAGCTTGTCAAGGTCCGGGATAAGGGAACACTGGAGCGATGAACGGGCCGGGGCAAGGGCTTGTCGCTGAAGGCAAGCGGTGGCAAGGAAATCCTTAGCAACCGGAACCCCTCCCTCCAGCCCCGCAAAATGCTCCCTCCAGGCTGTCTGCACCTCCTCAAAAGAGCGGCAAGTCTCCCCATCCGCCTTTCGGAGATGAGGGAGGGGATCGGGTCCCCCCCGACGGAATTTGCGCGGCCGAAGAAGGCGCTTTAGAGCAACCTGAGTCTCGTGCGGCGGGACAGTCTCAACAGCATCCGCAAGAGTCTCAAGATGGGTGCGCTTGTCACGCCGACACATCCGACGGAGAACCTTCCCATCAGCTGAAATCTGACGAGCTAAAAGGGCAATGTTGGTCTGTAGCCTCGCCAGCCAGCGCCCATTGAAAAGCGACCAAAAGTCCATATCGTCATGACCCCACGCTAGAAAGGCACACCGCAAGGAAGCCAGTCGGAGAGCTTCAGCTCGGTTCCGCAGAGCGTGCCGGAATCCCGCAATCCGGGCGTGAACCTGCGCTGTGTCTTCAGCAAGGAAAGATCCACGGAGGCGACGCGCAGCGACTGGAAACGCATGAGCCAGTTCACAATAAAGGTACTCAGAAACAAGCGCAGCGTGGTCGTTGACATTCACATCCCAAGGAACACAAGGGGCACGCTGCAGGATGCCCTGAATACGGTCACAATTGGTAGGGTCAAGAAGCGCAGCAGGGTCCACCTTAGTGACACGCTTCTTACCCCCGCATCGGTGCATCACCCGACAGTACACCAAGGCCGCAAAGTGGTCAGCAGTAGCATGCCCGGCGGTGATTCCCGGATCCACCGAGGCACATACATCAGCCTGCTTCCACGACAGGGGAACAGCAACAAAATCGCAACGATGCAGCTCTCCCGTGTTGCGCTGAAGCAGGGTACCGCCCGGACCGTTCATATGCCCACCAAAGGTGCTCGGTATCCATGCCTGGACCTCGGACAGCAGGTCGTGTAGGCAAGATCCGGAGAGATCTTCGGGATCCGCTTGGTGGTCCCCAACAAACCGTGAACTAGGCAGGCCTACACGAGCATTAGCGTCCAAGAGTAGGATCCATTTGCCGGGTTCACCGACACCTCGGCAAAGGCGGCTAGTCTCTTGCCACCATGCCTTGCGTACAGCCTCAGCGTGGGCCCTATGCGGCGCATGCCCAACCAAAACGAGATACTGATCGCCAGTTATCTCAAGCCGGACAAGGAGCCGTTGAATGTCCGAATGCAGGACAGTAACCTGGACAGGTGGCCATCCCTTACCCTTAGCAACCCAGAGTTCCACACCGAAGCAGTTCCTTGCATTGGCTCCAGAGCAAAACCTGTCGAAAAGTTCTCCCCTAAAGGAGCCAGCGGGTGTCCTAGCCTCCTGTATGCCAGCAAGGAAGATCCCTCGTTGTCGAAGTGTACTTCCCAGTAAGGCAACACGTCCGACCGCACCATGAAGCCCCGGACCCCGGCCTTCGGGGACCGCATCAGCAGTATCGCCGCCGGCCAGGAGGGACAAAGCATTATACGATGCAAGAGACCAACAGAACTCCGAAACGCGGCCACCAGACGAAGGACCAGAACAGGCCGCACGGGTAAAGGGGGCAAGGAGCAAATCCGGACTGAGCCGTGAGGGCGGCTCTTGCGCCTGCCAAGTCATGACATCAGCCTGCTGCGGAGGCATGACCTGAGGCGAAGCAGCAGTAAAGCACCAGTGAGGCAACCATCTGGCGGCGAGGGCTCCATGAAGGAGCCAAGGCGCAAGCAGCACATCAAAGTCTCCAATCTGCCGTCGCCCGGTCGTGGCAAGAACAGCGAGGCCGTCAGCAAGCTCATTGGCACAATCTCCAGAATGGCCCGCAACATGACGATAATGCAAGCGGTCGCCGAACCGGACAGAGAGCGCGAAATGGAAGCACCTAGCTGCAACACAAAGAGGCACATCCACCATGGCCCAGGAGCCATCTACGCCCCAAAGCGCGGACGTGCAGTCACAGCGGATGACACAGGAGCCTTGCCAGGGCAAACGAAACAGCAAAACCGCGGCCCATAGCAGCCCATAGGTCTCAGCCAGGAAAGCATTGGGAGAGTGGGCAAAATCGAAACCGGGCACGTCACCGGCAGGAAAGGGCGCGAAAAGGCACCCAACGAACTGCCCAGGATCATCGAACACTGTAGTCAAGCTAACCACGACGGCACAGCCAGCCAGACCCGAAGGCGCATGGAATGAGCCATCCGCGGTAACAACCAAGTGTTCCCCCGGCGCAGGTGACCTACCGGGAGATCCAGCAGCCAGCCAATCAGCAAAACGGGCCGGCTTGGGAACATCTGCAGGCGGGCCTGCTAGAGCCCCAAACGGGACCTGACGAAACAGGTCCCCGCACATCGCCTGCGAGCAGGGCAGCAGACATTGCCCAACATCCAGGGAAAAGCGTTCAGTATCCGCAGCAATCGCATCCCCAGGCGGCGGTAAGTCCAACAGCCCCGAAAGAACAAGAGGCTGCCGCAGGGGGCCCTGAGCAACTTCACCAGTCTCAAAGGCCCAGCCGAGGCGGAGATGATCGCTGAGCGTATCAAGAAGAGTAGCTGCAGTAGAAAAGGCAGGCGAATCCTGGCGGGCGACTGACTCCTGAAGAAGTGTGAGAAGACAATCCGGCTCCAGACACTCCCAAAGATTAGCGGCCTCATAGAGATGAGGTGTGTTACCATCATAGCGATCTGAGAAGCCTTGGGCGAGGAGAGGAGGACACGGAGGCCGGGCATTGCCAGAAGAAGCACCAGCGACACGCTGCAAAGGACGCGGCACAGCCAACACGGCCCGATACAACCCTCCTTCGGATGTGTCTAGGCCATCACATCCCGCAATGTCAAATACCTGTACGCTGGCGCTTGTGCGCACAAGCAACATGCAACAGAGGAAGCCAAAGACGACGCCGCAGCGCCCATCGCCAAAATAGGGCCGCAGTTTGCAACGAGCACCGACAGGCCGACTAGGGGCGCAAGAGAGGCAAAAAGCGACCACAAGAACTGCAAGTCTGAATCCATCACATTGGGCCTTCCAAAGGGCCCTTGCACACCAGAAAAGCGGCCTAAACAAGGCACCTGGCTGGAGGACAGAGGTGTGGAGCAGGCCGCCTTCAGCAAAGGCATCGATCAAATAACCAGCTCCCCACATAGCAACTCGACAACCAAG
This sequence comes from Symbiodinium sp. CCMP2456, assembly GCA_905221635.1. Classification (NCBI taxonomy): domain Eukaryota; class Dinophyceae; order Suessiales; family Symbiodiniaceae; genus Symbiodinium; species Symbiodinium sp. CCMP2456. The sequence continues at coordinate 31,229 of CAJNDV010004291.1, read as the reverse complement.
CACCCCGAAAAGGGCAAAGCAGGGAATCCGAATGTAGCCCCGACCAAAACGTGGCAGAGCAGCAGATCCGCCGGGAAGGCTTGCAGGATCTCGAGAGCCCGAGGGTTCCTCGACCCTTGAAGTGGCACTATCAGGGGGAATATCATCCTCCCCGTCCGACCCCTCAGAGCCAGAATCCTCGTCTACATCATCGTCCCCTGCGCGAAAACCTGGGACTCGGCCAGGCCACCGCGGGACAAAGGAAACTGTGAGGACCTGGCCAGCATAAACCTGTCGGTAGTGGTTTTCAAAACCAAGAGGTGAATGACCACCTACCAGGCGCACACAGTACCCTGCAGGGCAACGATCCCGATGCCGGGCACATATCGCCGCAACGTCAGCGCGCCCATTGACAGCGACCTCCCACTCAAGAAGCAGAAGGACAGGCCGTGCATCCAGGAAGAATGGCACATCTTGGGCGTTGTGCAGCCTGACGCCTAAGAACACCTGCCTAGACACAATACCACTCCTCGCATGATTACGAATCGGAGGAGTGGCTGGCATAAGCATAAACATAGATGATGGGATCTGCAGGAGCTCCTCGAGTCTCGCACGAAGCGGTCTCCGAAGACGCCCGTCAACTGTAATTCGCCTGGGTGTCTGGTCGGTCAGCAGCCAGAGATTATCAGAGAAGGGGCCCGGCATAGCACCATCATCATGCCATCCTGCGCTGTCTCGTAGGATCCTATCCAGATGCACAGGAGGGATCCCAGCGTCCCCCTCAGGAAAAATCGAAAGGAGTTCACCAGGGCGAACGTGTACCGTAACATCAGCAGCGACTTCCCAAGGAACATCCGCAACATAAACCCGAGCACGGGCACCATCTGGGATCCCGGCCAGTCTACGCACCCCGTCCGCGCGCAAAGTATCGGGGACCACAACAGCAAACAATCGGAAAGGTGGGTCCGCACAGGCAACCAGAACAGGGACTCCAGCGAAAGGCCACGCTGGCACCGCGACGATACAGACAAACGAGTATGGGGGCTGTATCGCGACCGGGACTAACCTAGGAAATCGCCAACGAGCTTCAGGCTCCCTGGCTGCGTCCGCACTGCGTAGCAAGGTATCCACGTCAGCAGGCAGCTGGATACGAAGACGAAGTACCTCGGTCTCATACTCGGGAGCAAAAACCAGCACTGTCAGGTCGGTGGGAACAGCAGCGGCCAATCCTGTCCCGTTCCCCGCGTGCGCAGTAGCCAGAGCTTCATCTCCAGCGGTCCCACCAGGCCCAGAAAGAGGCTGAGTGCTGTCTCGCGTTGCGATAGCGGGGGCCAAGTCCGATCCAACAGCAACTACAGCGACATCCAAGGGATCCGAGGCCGCAAGCTCCAAGACCGGCACATAAATCAGTGAGAGGGTCTGTCCTGGAACGGTGACAAGCTCCCCAGTCTGCGTCCCATCTCGGAGCGCGGCCCGCCATCCATGGGGGGCCTCTCTGTTGAACTCGTCAAGAAGACCAGCGACATCGACGATGCGGTTGTAAACGTGAAGGGCTCGACAACCATCTTCGAGTGGGCGACAATCCAAAACGACGAGGTGCCAGGACCTCCGCCAGTCTTCGTCATATCGCTCGCCCACAGCCAGGATCGTGCGACAAGGGACCCCCTGAATCGCAACATCAGTGGGGCGAGGTTGAGCAGCGAACAGGCAGAGCCTGGACAACTCAATGCCAACGTAACTTGCAATGCCACGCCGATAACTCGTGGGAGCAGCATAGTCCGTGATGTACAATCTCCCTTGCCCCCGGTGTACCAAGCAATAGGCACCTTCGAAGAAAGGAGTCGGCACAACGGACTCAGAGCTCCATCCAAGAGGATCAAGGAGCAAGCGTCCTAGAGAAGTAGACTCTGGAGGTGCAATGCCCGCGGGCATAAACCAAACAAGAATCCCAGGAAAAAGGTGCGCCTGCATCTCTCCGTGTACATACAAGGGGTCCGTGCCAACCCAAACGTCCGGCTCAATGACTCCATGCAGGTTGGCCAGACCGATAAGATCCGCTCTGGTGGCATAGGTGGGCGCAAACACAGCAAATAGGCGCCGGTCAAAGCGAGTAGTATCAAAGCAGACCCTCGTGTAGCCTACACTCCACTCCGTCAAAGCAAGGTAAACAGCAGTACCCTCATACGGCTGCGGGAGCACAGGCAGGAGCAAAGGGAAGATCTCCCGATACATGGGGTCACGTGCTGCCTGAACAGCTCCACTCATTTCATCCTCAGTGGCAGGTAGCGCAACGGCAACCGTAAGGTGCTCATCCGAGTAATCATGCTTCAGAACAACACAGCTGACCCAACGCACGACGCCCTCGGCAGACGAGGCAGCATCATCAGAGGAGCCAACCTCCGGGTCAAGAAACTCCTGCAGGAAGACCGGGAGTCGGGGGAGCCAGGGCCCCCCCAAAGCCAAGGAAAGGGCACGAAAGTACCCAAGGCGACGCTGCTCCGACGACGAGTGCCCCTTTGGTTCGACAATAAGCTTGCAGGAAAGCAACCAGGGGAAAAGACCACCAGGTTGACCGCCAAAGGCAATTCGTGCCATGACCGCCACAATGCAGAGCCCAAAGCAGAAAAGGGCACAGTCAGCGATAAACTCCGAAGCAAGAGGGGAATCTCCCAGAGAGGGAGCAGCTTGGACAGGAGCAGCTGCACAAGCAAAGCCCATACCAAGAACAAGCCGGGAAGCACTAGCACCATGCCGAGCACCATGATGATCGCGAGGAGACCTACTCCGGCTTGCCGGCCTAGGCGGAGGGCCACGGCCGGAAGAGATGGAGCTCTCACTAAGCCCAGGGGAGTCCGGGTCAACATCATCTGCCTCTGAGTCTTCACCTTCATCATGTCCCGCCTGTAACGCTTCCGGAGATTCCTCAAGGAAATCACGGAGGAACGAAATGGTCAGAACCGACCCGTTATCAACTATCAGGGAGGTCGCCCCGCCATGGCGTATGGGCTGGCCACCTTTGACAATGGTTGTGAAGCCAGCAGGCGCGGTGAACTGCGCAGTCAAAACATCAAGGGAAAGACGTCCCTCGACAGAGACCATCCATCGCCACTCCTGAAGCACGGGCCGAGCATCCAAGAACACAATGCCCTGCTGTGGCAGAACCCGTCCCGGAGGGATAGGGACTCGTGACAGAGCCTCCGTCGCAACGACAACAGCGTGGCATTCTTGACCCAAAAAGCACAAATCAGTGCGCCTAGGAACACTGGGGCGGATCGTAACCTTTTCGGGATCATAATGAAAGGCAGCCGAAGCCAGAGCACGAAAGCCTTCCGCCGAGTGCACCATTTGGGTATCAACTGGAAGGGCACGGAAGCCAGCATCCGACAAAGTGAGGAAAGCAGCCGCACAAGGCCCTCCATATGTCGGACATGGTAAAGCCCAGCGCCGGGTGCTAGCCAGCATTTCTTCAAGAGGGAGAAGAAGTCCCAAACCATGTCCCTGCGGCCGAACCGACACAGTGACGCCCGTCCAAAACCTGTGAAGTCCCTGTCGCGACATCAGTCTGCCAGCAATGTAGACACGCAGCCCGGGGGCGTCACCCACCCCAAGCTGGAGCAACAAGGAGGCACGACTGAGAAAAGCAGGAACCGTCCACGCAAACAGCCGATTGTCAACTGGGCGAGCATCAACAATGATGCAATGCAGAGCGGACACCCATTCGGGAAAAGCCAGAATGACAGCGAAAGATGGGTCAGGCTGAGGATCTGCAGGCACAACCGTCTCGAAAAGCAAAGCCGAGTCACAATCCATGGCCTCCGTGACCTCATGCAAAGCATCTTCAACCGAGCAGGGTGCACGAAGAGCAAGTTGGAGCACCTCCGGTATGTAGCGCGGGATACACACCAGAAAGCAACCATGTATGAACTCTGGCGGCGGAGGGTCCTCGGGCCTATTTCTAACAAACGCAGTGGCGCGAGTGCCCATGTTGCGCTCCCCAGGCAATGCAGGCAAGGCGGGCACCGTCGCCTCCTCAAGCTCATCATCTCCCGTTGCATCGGGGCGCACGGCAACAGGCACTGCCGGCAACCGGCAGACGAGGGCCTCAGGGCCCGAAGTCCCAGCGAGACGGGAGAAACCGACTATGACAGTGCATCTATCTTCTACGAAGAAGGAAAGACCTCGGACAAGGACACCTTTAAGCTCCACAGCATGACCTGCCGGAACACGAAGTCCAAGGGCACCTATCAAGTCCTCGATTTCCTGCCGCCCTGGAAGGAGGAACATGAAGGTGGGACGCAATCCAATAGGCCGTAGGTCCAGGAAAACAAACACACCGTTCACAGAGTCGGTAGACACGAACGTCGGACGGTGCGCTGCGGCGACAACACCCCTCATCAAGACACCATCGACCACAAGGCGCCAAAGGGGGCTATCGTCGTAAGGCGAGCCAAAGATCAGCTCACGCGGATCGGACGGGATAGCAGCAGCAGCCTTAGCATGGAAGGCCGCAGTGTCCAAACCGACAAAGGGTACCCTGCGCGAGACATGGCTACACATCACAAACCAATCCTGCGACGGGCAATCCTGATATATGCAGCCAGCTCCCGCACCGCAACGGCTATCTCCATTACGGCACCGCTCAGCGAAGTCCACTGGAGGAGGCGGGCCATCATTGCACCGTCGGAAGGTAAAGACGCCGCCCGGAAAAGCTTGAACGACATCACCCAACTGCATGGGGGTCGTCCGGTCCCCAAAATAAACAACCCATGGGACCGCGACGAAGGGACGGGCCTGGGCCTCCAGTGTCTCGTAAGTGACGAACTCCCAGTCACAAACCGCAAAGGTCGGCCCCTGAAAGATCCCAAAGTCTAACAGGAAAACCGTCTTCATCGAGGAGGCAACCCAATCTGGCACTGCAACAAGCGGCAAGAACCCAGCACCTAAAGAAGGAACGGCTGGAACCAGAGTAGTAGGAAAGTCAAAAACCATCCCAAGCTGGGCGGATTGACAAGGAGAGTGGGCGCCTTGCGTATCCGGCCGAAAGTCCCCTACCCGCATCTCGGCAGGATATCCGACAGCGAACACCACATAGACCTGATCCCCGACACTTGCATCATTGCACAATGCGCCACGGAGAGTGCTAGAGGATACAACTTCCCGCGCCAATCCATCAGCACAAGCATAGCGTCCTTCAAGGTCATCGGGCCGTTGACCAGCAAGAGCGTCCGCTAAGGCAGCAACCTCGCGAAGGCCAGGAGGGACGGCGTACACCACAGTAGGCAGGGAACCACCCAAACAAAAAAGGAAAGGGCGCAAGGCCCCGTACCTACAACGACGGCCACCCCTAGCACATGCGCGTTCGCGCGCACAGTCACCTTGCCATCGAACACAAACCACACCTCCAGGACCTTGCCCAACACAGCCTATGGGCAGAACCATACCCCGGCAAGCAGGCGGCACCACCCGAAACATAAGGCGTCGAAGACGGGCAAAGCCGGACATACACGGGAGGCAGAGTATTTGCAGTAAACCAACAAAGCCCAAAAGGAGCAAACTACGAACCCCTGCAGCAGCACCGACACCGCAGAACCTAACGAAAAATCCCAAACAGGAAGCGAAGGCATCTGCAAGGGAGGGGCCCCTCTCCGACAAAACAGACCGTGGCGAGCATCCCCGAGCCACCGATATGCTTCTTAGGCGCCAGGCCGGTGAGTCAGAGGAGAGAGCCACACAGTCGTGGCAGCCGAAAAGGTTGGCGCCATTGCGACGTACAAAGGGGGCAAGGGCGACACCTGTACCGGAATACACACGAGACCCCGCAAGAGGCACCCGGAAGAACACAGCGACAGGGACGCCCCAAACCGAAACAGCCCAGGACACCGTTGGGCATGAAAACTGATAGCTCACAACAGCGATCGGCCCTGAGCCCCCGATCCGATTCTTTGGCGCCTGTTGAAGCTTATCAATTACGAGGCCCTTACAGCGTGGCAGAGCATACTTATGTTGACAGTCACAACTGCCAGACATGGGTGCATGACAATGCATGCCAATGTACCGGCACAGCGGGGGAGAACGACCGTAACCACAAGCCCAGTGGTCCGGCCGTCCTCGCGAGGAAGAATGGGCTCGGCAAACACAGCAGCTAACACAAGAAGTGAGAGCAGACGTGTCGCCTAACCAGAAAAGTGGGGACGACGCACGAGAAGGGAAGGGTGAGACAGAAGACTGTACAACGCCCTTCAGAGAGTGTGAGAAGCCAAGCCCTGCAGAGGCATAGTGCCTAAGTGATTCCTCGCCTTCGGGGCCCCTGTGCATTGCACATCCCAAGTGCAATGCAACAGTCCCGTCTGGGAGAGGACACGAAGGCACCTTGCCAGGCAGGGCCTGTCGGAAGGCACCTAGCCCAGGTCTTGAAGGCCCGCAGAGACCTGGCGAGATTGCTCGGCGTCGTCCTCGTCGTCTTCCACGAGCCCTGGAGCCAAAGCAGGAACACCAGATGGCCCAACAGTCTTCCCGAATGGCTGTAGGGCTGTGCGTGCCGCCTGTCGACGTTGCTCCCTTTTTGACACCAGCTGTGACTGACCCGGGGAGAGCATGTGCTGATCCTGCAGCTCTGTCGCTGCAGGCGGCATGATCGTGTTTCCCGGCGGGAGCGGCATGCGCATAGCAGGATCGTCCGGCAAAGCCTCGTCGGGCACCGGCTCGAGGGGGTTGTTCGCCCGCGCGTCGCCCAGACGCGTGGACGGCGAAGGCAGGTACGGCACCTTGGCTTCCTTGTTGTCCCTGGCTGGGACTTCGGGAACGTAAGCAGTCAGGCCCGGCGCAGGCGGCCCCGGGCATGGCAGGACCCCGCGTGGATCTCGTCCTCCTGCGGATCCCAGCGATGCCTCGACCGCCATAGCCGTAGCCTTGGGCGGTATGGCGCCATGTTGTCGGAGGAAGCGCACTGCCATCATGGCCTGCTGGAGAGTATCCGCATCCGGTAGCTCCTCGTCGTCCTGGAGTAGTCTCTCCCAGCTGCCGTCGTCGAGCACTGGCGCCTCTTCCGGCTGTGGCATCGGCGTGCCATTGACAATGGCCTGTACTTTGGCCGCCGCCATCTCGCCGGTCTCTGCCACTTGCATGGCTTCCTTGTCGAGCCGGTCGAGGTCTGCAAGGTATTGGCGCTTCTGCTTGACGAAGTCTTGCTTCGACTTCTCCTCGAAGCGCTGCCATTGCTTCTCCCTCGTAGCCCGTTCCTCCTTGATCTTCCGCAAACGAGCCTCGGACTTGCGGGAGACCGTGAGCTCTTTCTGGATCATCTGGTTGCGTGTGGGCGCGGTGCCCGCCGCTGCCGTAGCTGCGGCTGGCCGGTCGCTCAGCCAGTTGCTGCGGCGACCTTTCCCACCTTCCTCTTGTACTTCCATCTGGTCGTAGCGCAATGTGGCTTGTCGCCCCTTCTTGGGCGACGGCCATGCACCCTGCCAGTATTGCCAAGGCGGCGATTGCCCGCTGGCCGAGCCCTGTTGCGCTTCCCACTGGCCTGCAGCGTTGGACCGCCATTGAGCCTGACGCTTGCCACCACCCATGTGGGAATTCGGTAGCTCACGGTATCTAGGCACACTGTGGTGCGCACTCAGCAAAAGCAAGTCCTTATGAGCAGGGACTATACCCTGCGAGCGAGCCTTCCAGACTCTTTGTCGGACCTTGCTCCTTACCCGACGGCACCTTCTGTGCCAGCCCGGGCTCCTAGGCGTGGCTCTTTTCGCCACTGGGGCTTCAGCAATGTCGGGACACGCAGTCCCTGACTCGATCCGAAACCCTCAAAATAGTATAGGTAATTATTAAGGCCCCTATATGAAGAGGTTTAGGGTTTAGGTGTCAAGAGGTCATCCAGGGCATCGGATGAAGGCAACTTGGGGCGACTGTAGTGTCTGTACTGGTGTGCCTGAGATCCTTGCGTCCGAAGCCACAAGTTCACTTACAAATTTGTTTCGAAAATCCCCTAGACTCTTCTGGGAGAAACATCCCTCTTCCCATATCAAAGTGCAATACCCTGCACCTGCTCAGATCTAAACTTGAAGCCGGCTCCACCCTAACCCCTGAACTCTCAAATACTCTCAAAGGAATCGCCTAGACCCTAAAGCCTAAACCCTTTACCCTGAACCTTAAACCCTAAACCCCCGTAAACCCTAAACCCGACAGCCCCTGGACCAGGGGGCCCCACCCGCAGCTTCATGGCTGCAGCCTCGCCATCGAGCTGGCTCACTCGAACCTCCAGGCACGCTACGGATCGAAGCACTGATTCCTTAAAATTTGCGGACTTTTGAGGCGAAAACTACACACAAGGAATGCTAAGGATCTTCGCGCTTTGGGAAGAGTCTTTGCTTTGTCTTAGAGTTTCGGCATTGAGGGGGTTAGCTGTGAGATATGAATGACCGAAACGGACCGGGGAGCTTGCTTCTCCGAGCCACGCACAGGGCTTTCGGTTTGAGGGCTTTGCTTAGGGTCGTGGCCTGTCCCTTGTTTTTCGTTTCTTCAATGCGGGGAGCTTGGAAGTAGCGAAAGGCCAGATGGCTTTCGCGGCTTTGAGCAGCCACCGGGACCACGCCTTAAGGTTCCACAGGACGGAAAAAAGCAGAGCCCCTCCTCCACTGCAAAAACGGCTTCTATGACAAGGAACCCACGACGACCACGATAGCTGCAATATCAAGGCCAGCACTAATCGCGAAATCAAAGAGGAATAATTCCCATAGGCCTCATAGTAGTTCCTTTTGGGGATTACCTTATAGGATCCTAAATATGAACCCCAAAAAGGAACTACTTTAGGGCCTATGGGTTGTTGCAAGAGGGATGCAGAGCAAAGAACCGGCGGCGACTCACGCCAACGAAAGCCTGACGTAGGCCGGGTCCTTCTTACTGCCGAGAGAAAGCCGTGGAAGCAGTACAAACGTCCTTCGACAACCAAGGGGCCTTCTTTAATATACTATACTATACTATACTATACTATACTATACTATACTATAATATAATATAATATAATATAATATAATATAATATAATATAATATAATATAATATAATATAATATAGTATAATATAATATAATAAAATGCGTGAGGGTTTGGTATTGATGATATGTT